>JARACY010003278.1:0-34636 GCA_029255725.1 Scrobipalpa atriplicella
TGAAAAAAAATCCTGGTGATGTGTGTTCAGTATCGTTGACTGAGCAACCCCTATCAGTTTGCGGGACGCTGTCCCTTACACCCAGTATTATATTGACAGGGCTGTCAGGTTGTCAGCCCATCGCCTAAATTACAATACACCTAATCGCTATCGCCTAAATTACAGTAACTCTCAAATCTCTTTGCTGGCTGCTACAGTATGCCCGGGAGAAGAAACAAAGCAAGCATGGAAGATATAAAAGTGAGATAACTATAATCTAATCGATATAGAATGTGCCTGCTATATGGGACGTAATGTACGCGCGGCTGCTCAAGTGGACGAAACTCCTCACTAGATATATCGACTGGTCTAATACAGTCCTAAACAAATAGGGAAGAACCTGCCTACGGGTACGGTAGGGTTGTCATATTTGGACGAATCGGTAAAGTTGGGACAGGTTTCCGGTATTTCATTGAGTTTATTTAGTCTATTGTCGTCCTTTGATGAATGCGGTAAATGAAATGATTTCAGCCCCCGTAGCATGCAGCTGCGATAGGGCCGTGATAGCCGTTTTATCACACATTTTAACATATCTATTAGTCAAATTGTATGGGAGAATTTGACAGATAGATGCGATATATTCGTTATCGCGCGGTGGCATGCTACAGGGGAGTTTTATAGTCGGTTGTGATTGGTTTTTCGCAACGATATTGAATGCATGAACAAAAAGCCTTTTTACTGGCCTGGTGATGCTCTGCCTAACCTGTAAGTGATAAAGGCTATATTATATATGTATGTTAGAATTAATACCCAAAGTCACACGTTACAACGAGCGGGCGGTCAACTATTTTTCTATAAATCGTCACGATACTTATTAGCAAAATTACGTGAAAAATTAAGAATTAGAAACTGTTCGCTTATCCTATTACAAGAACGACACGACGAGAAAGACTTCAAAGACAGCTGTATTTCCTATTTATTTGACAGCTATTCCTAAACCTCTTGCATAAGTCATACTCTGCAGGCATTCGAAACAACTAATTATAATGTAACGAATACAGACACGTGCGTGGTCCAAATACTATGCTTTCTTTTACAACTAACCCAAAACCTTTTTAAAATAGGACGTCCCGCGAAAAACGGGACGCACAACACACAACACAAGTAACATCTCTATCGCAAGCCCATTTCGGAATAGAGTCTCGTTATTTATTACTCACTCCTATACTTAGTGTGGGTGGCGTTATGCGTTATGCTACTAGCGGCGGAAATACTTTCCTTATTCTCTTTAGATTGCTGTTCTGGGAATAGCATGAATGATAGATTGATAGATTTTATTCGTAAAAATAAGGTTCCGAAAATTATTTTGTTCTAAAACTTGGTAGAACTAACTGTTATCTTTATCATCCGGGACAGTGGGACAGTCCACTAAGCTAGTTAACTCGACTGCCAAGCGTGGCGAGTATGTAATTTTAACTCACGTTTTTTTATTTTTTTTAAACAAACATGGGTTTGCTCTTGACTCCAGTCTAGGTCGGAAGCGACTAAGGTCGTTGACGCTCTGCCTACCCCGTTAGGGACACAGGCGTGATAGTATGTATGTATGTATTGAATCATGTTAAAAGGATGTCAAAAATATGCAACAAATAATTTCCTCCATTTTCCCCACAAAAGCTTTAACCAAAAATCATGTTTTCCGATTTTAACAAACCACAGTCATCAGGGTAGCCGCAGTCGCCATTTACAAATCCAACAAATTAATTAATATGAATTCATTATTTTCATGTCATCGGTTATATTATTCATCAATTTTCATGTAATATTTGTAGCAGTAAAGTTATCCATTATTGTTGTTTTATCTTTTGTCTGTCGCTCGTTCATACTTATGGTTATGCATATGCACGCAGGCGCAATCGCTTGTGTGCGTATCTGCAGGTTTACTATGAATAACTCACGTACACACATTGAGGTAGTGTGTACCCAATGAGATTTTTTTACACGATACTTGTGAGTTCCTGCAGAGGGCGCTGAAACTGGCTAAAATTATTGACTATTTATATATTATCTAATTTTGTCAAATCAATCTTTTTACATTATCCGGGAGCTGTGTTTTACTTATCTATAGATCATTATTCAATAAAGCAGCACTAAGAAAGCCTTCTTAACTATAGATTGTTCACTAAAACTTATTTGTCAAACATTGCGTAAAACGAAAACGCCAAAACAGCGTTGTACGACCTGTCAAAATTTTAGCCGCACCTAACGCCATCTAGTTCGAAACTGAAAATTTATTTCTTGGGAGGGCGCTGGGTAGCTCATCGAACCACCATCATATCCTAGCCTATATCTATTGTGGTATAACATTGATTCAGAGCAAAGCCTTCTAAATAAGTCTCATTTACATGAAAAACGAACATCATACAATTTATTAAGCATCCTCAAAATGCCAGTAATTAATCTCTGTTTACACACAAAACAAGAAGGTGTTAAGTCTGACTAAACGGGACCCATCATAACCGTGGAGAATGAATTTGTGTTCATTAAATATGCGTAATTAATGGGGGTCCCATTACGGAACCCAACTGACAGAAGGGTAGGGTTCCGTAAATGGACACAGATCCCCGTTTTCCCTTGATTTAACACGTTAACTGCTGACTTGAACGAATCAGGCGTAACTGTAATGTATTGGCCATTTTGGATCCATGCAGCTTAGTAGTTATTTCAGTGTTCTGCGAATAGTTCTTTTAGACACATAGTGAAATCATGGGGGCATGAGGGATGTTTTAGATACAATTGTCTTTCATGCTGGACTGGGAGTGAATCATAGAAAAACATAGAATGTGCCAGCTGCAAAGATTCGAGGGTTTCAGTGTATCGTTATTTAGGCTATGGGCTCATAGATAGCTTGTCATTCAAAGTTTGTCAGACATGGAGATACGATCTTTATTTAGGACTTTGATGCTCTGCTTAGCCCATTTAATTATGCATGCCTGAAATCCTCAGCTCCCTCTGCTGCTGGTTTCTATAAGATAAGTTTAGTAGCTATTAGATAAATTATTTTTTCTTCATTTCAGTAGAATATGGAAGCAAGAGTAATGAGTATTTTCAGAATTAACATTAAAAATTCCGTTCCCGCTCGCTCCACTCATCAGCTGATTGAAATTTAATTGGGTCAGCTGATGACTGTATGCGAATGGTTCCTGGAAGTTTGATTGTGTTACTTCAGCAATAGTGATGCTAGGTTAGAATAGCATCACTATTGTGTTCCGATGGATCTCATTTGCTACGCTTTCGTAGAAGTTAGCTACACGATTCGTAGCCGTTTTCTACGATAAGTTATTATTTATAAATATTGGTTCGTAACACAAATTTTTTAAGACGTATGAACATTTTTTTATTACTTCTATTTCAGTACAGCATGGAAGTTAATTAAGACACACATGCCGCCTGCAAAAGACAGGAACGGGCAGTCCGCACGAAACTCAACCTTAACTCCAAGCACTAAGTAGCCTCAAGCTGCGCGCAGCCACTGTGTGTAGCCAACTTTACTTTAGTAACAAGTATTTAAAATTTTCATAATAAATTAACATTAAAAATTCCCTTGCCTCTCCTAATTGAATTTTAATTGGGTCAGCTGATCGGGTACGCCAACGGTCCCTGGAAGTTTGATTGGATATTGCTGTGGTGGAACAACTGGGATTTCCTGGGCTAGGTATTCCTGGGACACTTATTGACGGCGGCAGTTTCTATTTACTAAGGCTCGTGATTTAATTATTTGGATTGGAGTACAAGTTGTAAAGGATATTATAAAGATTAGCAATGCTTTTTATGTGAGGCACATTTAAAAAAACATCACTTATGCCAAAGTATCGGGGTGAGAGACAAGGGGTTGCTCAGTCAACTGCCTCCGTGGTCTAGTGGTCTGAGCCATGGGCTCACGATCCGGAGGTCCCGGGTTTGATTCCCGGGGGGGAACACAAAGTTGATATTTGCATATTTATCACTTTGTGAGTTTTCCCCAGTTTGGTTAGGACAATGCAGGCTGAATCCACCTGATTGTCTGGAAGAAAACAGATTCTGTGCTTCGGAGGGCCCGTTAATCCGTCGGTCCCGGTCACTGTTTCTAATTAGTGGTCGTTACTGGTCGATGTTGCTCCACGTACGTAGGAACTACCTTAAAAACCTTACACGTGACCCCGGGCGGTGCTAAGAGTGCAACAAAAATCGGCCGCTTCACGTCTGTCATCTGGACCTCGCAGCAAATAATGCCATATGATAAATAAATAAATAACTCAACGAAACTGATGTGATCTGGTATACACAAGAAATATCAGGTTCATTATTCGTTAGCTACGGACCGCAGCAAAAGTCCTATAACCCGATATGTAAAAAAGTTATCTCATTCATCATTATCATTCGCTTGCTCTTATCCTATTCATTATAAGATCTTATCTTATCTTATGCCTTCTTCTTTCATGTTGGTTGCCAGGTCGATGAACTACCAACCGGACTTTGGTGTCAAAGTTATTAAGCTAGTTTGTAGGTATAATTTTGTATCTGAAATTTTGTGTTATCTGTTGTGTTGTATGAATACTTCTGTGTGCAATAAAGAATTTTTATCTTATCTTTTATCTTAGAAATTTAACTGAAATACATAAATTATTGTCACCCGTTTCATTTAATGTACCCTTCTCCTAATCATACATACTGTACCATACTTTACAATTGGAAAAACACACTATAAAAACGCATACAAAAATTCCTGGCCTTCCCAACGCAGTAAATAATAGCAGGTTATTAATTGGGCAACTCCACCAGCACCAAAACCCACGATATCCAATCAAGGTACCCACAACGGGCACCCAATTTAATTGGACATGGAGCCAGGGTGCTCCAGATTTAAACAGCGTTCTGCACCTGATGACGTAAGCAATTAAGCCTTAAGCTGCCTGGACTTAGGAACGGAATTGGAGTGAGTTGATTTGATCTGATATGTGGGGTTAAGTAAAGGTAACTAATGAAATGTAAAGTCTATATGAGGATTGTAGGAATCATGTTTGATTTTGAATACATTTCAGGTTTGATGCGAAGGCGACAAAGTCGCGTAAAATGTTTATTTCTTAGCTCTAGGATTAACTAAACTAAACGGTATCTCAATGACCACAAAAATTGTTTCATTGTAGGTATAAAGAACAAAACTTTTAATTAGTTTTCTCTTTGTAAAAGATGACAAGTCAAGGATGCAACTGGAGGCCAGATACTTACAGGGAGCGGTAAATATGGCAAAATCGAGCCGAATGGAGAAAAATGACACACAGTCACGATCCTCAGCTTTAAGGAAATGACTAGAAAGAGAAGAAAAGGTGACTTAGGAAATAAACACAGTCCAGAAAGGCCAGTAGCGTTCACTCTAAACACCATATTCAATTCATTCAATTCTTAATTAATGGCTTTTGTGTAGTCACAATTCTGCCAGTCACGTAAATTATTGATAAATAAGGGAGAGTCTAATATTGAGACACGTGGAGTCTTACCCTTCTCCTTCAAGAGAAAGGTACAGACTCCAACACCATTAATTATCTTGCACTACGCTTGCCAATCCGCCTGCCAAGCGTTGTGAATATGGCAAATAACAACCAAATTGAAGGAAGTCCATGCTTTGCAGCCTAGTCTTTATCTGATGTCAATATCTGTTGGCTCATAATTATAAGTTGTCAAGGTATATGAAAATTTATATGAGCTGTCAAATTAATTGAGTCTTATCCTGTGACACATCAACAAGCAAGCAATTTGACGTATTATATTGAAGTGATCTATTTATCGGTTGTCATATTAGTAGTAGTGAATTATTGTAATCAAATCAATGAAGATAAATCTTCATTGGATCCTTAAGTGATCTATGTTCAATCCTATCTTGGTCAAACAAGTTTGGGGTGGGATGGGATCTACCTCCTAGTGGTCCAACCCGGGCAACGGTAACACAGGCTTGCCTGTGAATGAGTCCGGCTGAATGATCCCAATAAAGCGGTGGTAGGCTTGCGCCACTCCTCTCACCGGAGTCCAGCGCCAAACAGCTTGCTGTGTTCCGTCGGTGCGTGAGACTACCAGTGCCTTAACAGGCGTCTTTTGGGTTAGCTCGCTCAATCGTCGACTCTGTCATGGTCATCGCTGACCTTTGTGTCTAGAGTCTAGAGCTAGCCCATTCCAAGTAAAAAAAACATCGTATTAAGTAGATTACAGATGTTTATTTCCATTAATCAATACGGCTTACTCACTCTACCAATAGTGAAACTAAGGCCCGTATTTATAATCAGCTCTCAAGAGTGACAGCGAGTTTGAGTCCGTATCAGAAATGTCATTACAGTACAAAATGATCTGTCAAATCCATACTAAAAGCAAATATGACAAAAAGATAAAAAGACATGTTTTATATCTGGGTACAACTAAGTATTTGTTTAAAATTTACCATACAAGTATCTTAAAACTTTATTAGATAAATGTATGGAATCCAATTTTCAGTAAAATTTATCTTGAGTTCTTTAATACTAATACAATTCAAAACAGATGGAGAAAACAATTTGTTACTTTTGAAAAAAATGTGAATATTCTTTTAGAAATAGTTCTTTTTGTTATTTTATTGTGATTTTATATAGATAAAAGATATAATATTAAATTCATACGATTTTATGCAATTAAAAAAGCGATACCTAATTTCGACATCATTTCTTATAAAAATTCAAAAGAATTTTCGTTTTTACGATAAAAAATGAAAAACCAAAACTTCCGCTCGTCATTATTCGCAAGACAGAAAAACAATATCCTTTGATGTTAAGTTCACGACAAAACCATCTAAATTAATTAGTGACAATATTGTTACTTCCGGTAAAATTCATTAAAGACTTACCAAACAATTTAAGAAATTCCACTCACTAACAGAATACCACTTTAAATGTGTTTATTTTCACAATCACACTGATCAAAGACAATCTACGGCTCGAAATTACGTTCGATTTAATACAAAAGGGATGATCTTTGAAAACGATTTGTATGTAAATCCGGGCGGTCCGCTTTAGAACACTGTACCCCGAATCTAATTAATAAGAGAATCACGTTTATTCGACAATTATCGAAATCGGCGCGGATACGCGACAGAGACGCAACGTGCGTCCACCTCGGCTGGCGTCGGAAAACTGAGGTCTGAGTTTGAGCTGGCCTGACAGAACAGCGGGTTTGAATTTCGAACACTTTGCGACGCATGCATACTGCCAGTAACAATGTGCATTTTGGTGCACGCAAAATTTTGCTTTGTTTTTGAGGTGGCGAAAAATATGTCCGTGTTTTTGTCGCAGTGAGTTCGATGTTGAGAGAAAAAGGAACGTGTAGGTGTTTTCAACGAGTCCAGTATGATTTGTAGGCAGATTAAACTGAAAATGTGGGCGTATGTGAGTGGCCTTCTATTTTGTGTCGGTCTTTTTTGTTTTCGATGAAACAAAAATAAATTGAAACGAGCTTTTGAAAAACAATACTATTTTCATTTCTATTGAGTTATGGCGTAGCGTAATTTATGAATAATAATATTGATTCGAAAAGTTGACAAGCACTTATTTTTAGTAAGTATCGCATTACAAACAATACCCACAATATAACCGAAAAAAAAAAACTAAACAGTCAACAATAATTACCTACATGCTATTAGTAGTTTATGAAGCTGCTACATAACGAAGGGTTTTACAATGCGAGTGTGTTTTGTGAAATGAGCGCAGCGAAATATGAATGTACCTAATATCAGAAGAAGACGGTTTTTGGGGTGGGATGGGATCTACCTCCTTGTGGTCAACGGTAACGGGCAACGGTATCACAGGCTTACCTGTGAATAAGTCCGGCTGAAAGATTCCAACAAAGCGGTGGTAGGCTCTGCAAGGGGCCGCCTGGCTTCCGACCACCCTTTCACCGGAGTCCGGCGCCAAACAGCTTGCTGTGTTCTGACGGTGCGTGAGAGTGCCAGTGCCATAAGAGGCATCTTCTGGGTGAGCTCGCTCCATCGTCGAATCTGTCACTGCCATCCCTGACCTTCTGTCTAGAGTCAAGAGCAAACCCATTTCAAGTAAAAAAAAACTATAAAATTGGACCTCCGCCATCTTGCCATCCATCATCGTCTCTGTTTTAAACTTTGTAATGAAGTTATCCCGTCTGAAGGTTATCAAGGTCTTGGTCACAAAGGGCTTGTTTTTTTTTAGTCTTTTGTGTGCTTTTTGTGAGGAGCGAAGTTATTAACAACTTATTAACATCTTACCCCATTAGGGATAAAGGCGTGATTATATGTATAAATTTACGTATGTATGTATTAACATCTTAACATCTTGCTCCTTCTTCTTGTCGTGTGGGTTTAAGGTCGATCGACCCAATGAACCCTGGTGTCAGAGTTTTTAAACAGCCTAATAGCACAGTTAACAGGCCTCGCATTTTCCTAACCAAACGGGGGGAAATCTCACAAAGGGATAAACGTTGACAAATATCAACTTTGTGTTCCCCCCTGGGAATCGAACGATCGAACCCAGAACCTCCGGATTGGCAGCCCATGGCTCAGACCACTACACCACTGAAGCAGTTTCGTCTGAAGGTTTTTTGTACTTTACTTAACAAGGTCTTGATCACAAAAAACTTGGTGTTAAAATGTTATCAAGTCTTTCGCCTTTTGTGAGGAGCGAAGTTATTTACAACTTGGCATCTTGCGTCTTTTACATTTCAGTTTGCTTTTTGAGCCAGTTTTTGCTCTTTACCAGGGAGATAGAGTTGACTATGAAACAAACTACGCACAGAGACCAACATATCTAGCATTTTGCAAATTTCGACCTATGTTCTTTACGAAAAGTTGTTCAGTTTTAAGGATGAAAGAAAAAATCATCTTACGGGGGCTAAACATAGTGAAAGCAACTGCTTTCAAGGATAAAAATAATGGTTAATTTTGTGCGTCCTCACTGCGAGCATTCGCCTGTTATTTAAGGTGCATGGATTTAGTATGGCCACATAATGCTATAATTACAGACGAATGCTCGCGAGAACGCACCTTCGATCGCTGCGAAAGAAACGACCTTTCTTTTTATTTATTAAACATTTTCAAATAAGTATTATGCTTGAGTGACGTGAAAATGTGGCAATCATTGGAAGTCACGTATTATTTGTTAGTTTGACCGTTACCCTGCGCCTAATAAAGGTGCGCCTTCAGTGCCAAAGATAGAGATAAAGCTTTTTTTAAACAAATTAGATTAATTGGGACAGGATGGGAACTACCTCCTAGTGGTCCGCCCAGGGCAACGGCAACATAGGCTTGCCTGTGAATTAGTCCGGCTGAACGATCCTAACAGAGCAGTGGTGGTATGCTCCGCAAGGGTCCGCCTGGCTCGCGACCACCCTCTCACCAAAGTCCGGCGCCGAACAGCTTGCTGTGTTTCGTCGATGCGTGAGAGTGCCAGTGCCGTAACAGGCATTTCCTGAATGAGCTCGCTCCATCGTCGACTCTGTCATTGTCATCCCTGAACTCGTGTCTAGACTAGAGTCAACAGCAAAGTCATTTAAATTTAAAAAATAGCTTTTCGTCTGCAGGATTTATTTATATGTAACTATTTATTTTTATTTTTGTTTGATAACTTTCAATCGCTTTTACTGGTAATGTAATATTAACCTTACCTATCGACTGTTTCAGTAAATACAGGTTTCGAGTGACAGGCGTAGCGTGCGAGTTAATTAAAAAGCTGTTTGGAAGAAAATTTGCCTCACATTCAACTAAGCTTTCTATATTGTATATTGTGTCAAGCTTTTATGTTTTCCTTTACTTCTATCCAATTTCATGATATTTTAGAAAGTTTTAGGAAATACAAGATTTTTGACCAATTTTCCGTATTTAGTGGGAACATTTTTATGTTATTTTTTGTGTTTTAAATTGTGGAACAATGTTAGCCTGACTACACTGAACACTGGACATTTGCTTTTAAGTTTTTAATTTTCGCTTTTTCAAAACAGTAAAGGTCGTTTTTCAGTTAAAAATATTTTTGAAGTACATGCAGTGAATGAACATTAAAGCTCAGGATCCAAAAATAAGCGGTCCGCCATTTCTATAGACACATATTTGTATAGGTACCTAAACAAACACTTATAACATTTCATAGAATATTCAGTTACCTATATTGTTTAACGTACCTATACTATAGCAAAAGCACAAATCTAACCATAAACCATCGCAGAACCGATCTTTTGATTCATTTCAAAAAATTTAACTTCCACAAAATAACACACTCAAAACATTCTGCTTCTTACAAATTCTACAGTCACTTTTATATACAGTTATTAGCCGTATGGTCTTAGACTGCGTTCACATGACACGCGACCGCCACTCGCACGCCTCGCCCCCGCTCTGCTTGCATCACGCGCTTTAAAATTGGTTACATATATTTTGAGCCTTATGAGTTATACACATAAATTTTATATCAAATATTTACCGAAGTCCAGCCGCACGCTCCGCACAAGTGAATGGCTCTCCGTTAAATGGAGTTTTAAATTTATTGATGTGTTTTCAAAATTATACGGGGTGTAAGGGACAGCTTCTTGCAAACAGATAGATGTTGCTCAATCAACGAAACTAAACAACATACGCCAGGAAATTTATCAGAAAATAAAAATAAATTAATCTGCCATACAAAAAACCTCGATTTGACAATTTGTGTGGAAAAACCAAATATTTTTTTAATTTCCTAAAATAATTTCCCGGTGAAAGTCGTTCAGTTTCCGGGAAGCTGTCCCATACACCTGGTATGAAACCAATTTCAGGTACTGATGCGCAGGGCGTGAGCGATGCGTGCGCAGGATCTCCTTGCGGTTGGCGTGGGCCATCTGAACATGCCCTTACGTTTCAACAGCTTTACTTCCGGTCTAGCTCTCGTAGTCGCACAAACTGTTACCATTAAAAAGGACTTTTAAAAATAATCCGCTTTCGCAAATGCTGGCGCTCTTTGAATCCTGCAGCAGGTGTGATAGAAAAGTTAGAAATAGTCTTGGCTATTAGAGAAAATTGTATGTATTTAGTGCTTATGTTTTAAATAGGTATTAATTTCCATTTTTATACGGCATACGAGTCCAAATATGACCACCAAGCATTGATCAAATTAATTAAAAAAATGGGTGGTCAATATAGTTACGTCACAGCACCTATTTTCTCTTTAAATGTGATTTTTAGATAGAATCTTAGGTTATAGTTCATGTGATATCGATAGTAAAATTAGTATAGCATCAGCCTATCTATTCCCGCAGTAGTCATTAAAGCCAAGAAATTAGAATAATATAAATAAGAATAAATACCAAAAACTAACACATTTTTTAATAATATAGTTACTTGATTCCTTATTTTGGCCTCCTTGATTTGAAATAGAATGAAAACAATCATCTCAAGTGATGTCCTCAAAATGCTGCCTTTCTCAGAGCGTTTCTTCGGCAGCTCCTACCTTCCTTATACGTTTGTATTCCGTTCTCCAATTCTAATTGTTCTCCAATTTCATGGTACATTGCTTGCACACAAGGCTATCAAAACAATGGGCTGCCACTAGGCTCTTTACTCGGGCCAACGTTTTTCCTTGTGTTAGTACCTTCTTTTGAGTAGGTTAGAACACTGCTGTAAAAAGATGTGCCTCTGACACACATTATAAAACAGTGACCAGGACGACAACTAACATGCCTTTCAACGCGCGTTATCATATTTTTAAGATATTTTGCACTCACTGTGCTATTTTATGTCATTATTATATGAAAAGAAAAAAATACCTACCTAATAAATTCGCCTCAGGCAGGACTTTCTGTACTACAGCGTCGTAGGAATCAAACCCACGTTCTCTAAACTGGGAGCCTTAAGGTCGACTACTGGACCAAAGATGTAGAGACACAAGGCTTGTAAAACAATATACTGCCGCAAGGCGCTTTCCTCCGCCCAACGATTTTCCTCGTATTGATAAAGGAAAGTCGTGTAAGATTTCATATTACCTATGTGTAATTAATTAGATTGTGTCGTGCTGATCCAAAAATATACTAATAGTATGAATGCGAATTTTTGGATGCTTGAATGTTTGATTGTTTCAATGTTTCTTACATACTTTGACACACATGAGACAATCCAACTTAGGTCTCACTATGTGCAAAACACTCTGTTATTTAACTAGGATCTAGTGGGATAAGTAGTAGTACGTGTTATAGTCTAAAGGTGAGGTCAGCCGTAAGATCATTTTTTTTTTAATACTTGATAATTTAGTTCGTTCATCTTTCACCAGAAGGACCCAGAAGCCTCATTTGCAGGTAGATCCATTCGTGCAATGTGTCACAGAATACACAGATGCGTTTCTGCCTCGATGAGCTCGTCGTCGTAGCGACTTAGCTGTTAGAAATTTTGTAGATTGAATCAAAATAAGTGGATAATTGTTTTAAACCTTATGCACAGTAAACGAGTAAAGCTTTCGCTGAAAAAAATGTGCAGGTTGAGGTTAGTAAACTGTAAAAGTATACTAAATATTTTTTTAATCGTCAAATTTTGATTACTGAAGTCGAGGTGGATATTATGTATAGGGAAGACAGTTCTTATCTTGTCTTGAAAAAAAATTCTATAAACTTTCGTTGACTCAGTAATGAAGCTATCAGGGTGTGGGAAGCTGTCCCATGGTCAATTGTACCGGGAAGCGACGCAACGCCGGGTGGTGTAGACATACACTTATAACAGACACTTATAACAGACACTTATAACAGACACTTATAACAGACACTTATAACAGACACTTATAACAGACACTTATGACAGACATTTATAACAGACACTTATAACAGACACTTATAACAGACACTTATAACAGACACTTATAACAGACACTTATAACAGACACTTATAACAGACACTTATAACAGACACTTATAACAGACACTTATAACAGACACTTATAACAGACACTTATAACAGACACTTATAAGACACTTCCTGGTGGAAACAGACACTTACACCCAGTATTATAAGAGACTCGTTTCATGCGACGACGGAGTCTGCCGGGCGGAAAAACATCTGCGTCTTCCTTCAGCGCCATATTGCGAAACTACGACACAAACAGCAAGGAACTCTCTTTCAGAAATTCTTAGTCGATGCAATCCAACGTTACTGTACACTGTTTCGCTGTGAGGATTTTGTTTTGAAGGAATTTTAATGGAAATGCTATTATTACTTGACTGGACTTCCTTAGCCTTTTCATTTATTATTATTCATCAAGACTGTCAACAGAATATTACTGTAAAAAGATGTAACGATTCCAATAAAACTAAAAAAAAACTAAACCTATGAATGAAAGAAACTTTGTATTTCTTTTTACAGTAGAAATAATACTAAATAATAGAAATAGTACTAGTTATTTTCCATACAACTCTTGAGAAGAGGTGATTTTAAGATGACAGAATAGTGAAACTACAAAATAAAACTGGTAACAAAATTTATTTTCCCAAAAACATCTTTTCATATAAACACGAACTTTTCGGCCATCTTAGATTTCCATCTACACACGTATGCCTTCCCCGTACTGTGTGTATTTGAGCAGATAGTTGTAGGGTCCCATGTACCGCTGCATGCTGGAGTGCATCTGCTCGCGTCGCTTCTTGAGGCTGTCTGCACGTTCCAACTCTGACTGGGTTTTGTGGCTCAGGCCTGGACATCTGAAAAAAAAAAACAATTTTCTTTAAAAACGTTCAGACTGGTATGTACCACCGGTGTCACATGGCCTACTCACGGGATAGGGTGTACCATCGCGCCAGTGCGCTACACTTCTGATGTGTCAGTTCTGATCTGACGCTATGAGATAACTCTTTGGAGACCTGCAAATATGTGCTGCCAAAAGGGCCGATAACTTACGATTATGCTTCTAGGTGAGATTGCTACATTGTTCACTTTGTCTCAATAACTACTGGCCTATACTTACTTCAAAACGAACGAACTAGATCATAGAATAAATAAATATCTTACTTGTATATCTCCTGCGTGATAAAGTTGTCGTTCTTGCACCTAGCCGTCCATTTAGACCAGTACTTGAATCCTTCTTTGTTGAAGATCTGGACTGCACACGCTGTGTCGTCACGAATGTCGTCGTCTAGAAGAGCTGGAAAATAAATAGCGAATATTAGTTTTCTTCTATTCTGTGCCAAATCTGACCAGTCGGACATTTCCATCTTTGACGACTTCATCTTTCCAGCGACCCTCGGATTTTGCACTTTAATGTCGGAGGCCAAGATCCACTTCGGGTCGCTTAGCCAGCGAAGTAAGTAAGTTTTCTTCTGGATCACAGGGTACAGAGTTGTGGAGAGACCGGAGGGAGGTCTTTACCTAGCAGTAGGATACTAATGGCTTAATAAGAGGATAAGACAAGATTAGATTTCTTCTAGCAGCGTCATTAGTTGGAAAATCCAGTGGTGAGTACTACTAGTACGTTTTTCGACCTATGTTCCTTAGGGAAAGTTGTTCAGTTTCATGGGTAGATTCACGCATTTCTCGATGCATATACCCTTTCTGTTACACGTTGTATACAATATTAACTACCTAATTAGTCTAGATTTTCAGTTTTTTGAGCAAGATTTGTTTTACACCTTACCATTTTTTATAAAATTTTCTCTAAATATTTAACATTGCTAATCGCAGGATCGACACATGAAAACAAATTATTTCGGAATAATGATATCGACATTATTGCCGTCAATTGTGATTTCAATCTTATCCTATCAGTATTGTTAATTATCGACTCATTATCCAATCAATTCAACCAACTCAATTTTATAAAGTAATTATTTAACATCAATATTACCAAATTTAATGTACCTACAAAAGGAGAACATAATAATAAAACAGAAATATAATGGTTCATTATACTTCTCTCAAAATCTATCAGACTCATTTTTTTTTTCATAAAGTAGAATGCGTATTGGCATCATTACTTAATGTACGTGCATGTAAAAAGAAATAAATAGAAGTATCTAAAATAAAAATTATACCTAACAATGTTAAATTACGTGAGTAATATAAAACGTCTGACAGAAATTATCCTCTCATGAAACAGCCCTTTTTTATTCAGCCCAAAGGCCTAAAAAGAGTACATAATCATAAAATGGGGCGCAGTTGAAAGTCCTCAGTACTTAACGTCAACCCGTACCTTGACACTCTTGACCGAGTCCGAGTGTACTAGAGAGGGGCAAAATAGCAGTAACAGATGAAAACAGGTAACGGAACGGTAACAGCTATATATAGGTTATTCAATGATTCACTTCATAATCGTCTTATGAAACATCCATCTATTATTATTTTTTATTAGTCTTAGTATTTGACAGCAGGTATGTATAGTAAAACACCTACGTAGTATTATTATTTCAGTATCTTTGGTATTTATTCTGTAACTTTCATTTATTCTGATTGTTTAGGTTAAGTTTGAAAATCTAAAATCAGTAGTTAAAACCAAAGGCATAATCTCATTATTTGCTGCCAAATAAATTTGAAGATAGTCTGTCATATATATTGTTATAGTCATGTCATAAATTTTAATATCATAAAAAATATACTAGTGTCAAAAAATATTTTGTATCAACTCCAGTGAATTATAAAAGGGGGGTAGCAATAAAGAGCTCTCGTAAAATCCTTCGTTTTATAAAGACACTCGCCGATTGCAAGAGTTTATTTTCAATCCAGAATGTTTATCGATAAGTTGTTATTTATTACGATACTGATCGTAACGAGAAACAAATCGAAATTGATTTTGTCAATCGTATTAAAAAAAATTGGAGAAGAAAATGTTGGGCTATATTATAAGGTGGCTAATAATTGTAGTAGACTAAAAATCTTATGGTCATCATCATTAGAATGACTAAAATGGGAAATTTACCTACCGTTATTTACCATTTTAATATGAGTAGCCGATATTTCGACGCAGTTGGTAGAAAGATATATCTACCCAAAATTGCTGCCTTCTGTAAATCTAACTCGTCGTCAAGCTTATTATGAACAAGATTTCAATAATGTTTCATATAAATGATAAAATAACTCACATTCACACGCAATGTTACATTCTCCCCCCCTCTTCCCCTCTCGGCACCATCTGTTCGGTATCTGAAAACATAAAAAAAAATATGAGCCATTTAATTTGTCATATTTGTATTATGTTTCATGCAAGGAAAAACGATTAAAAGGTTGTACTGAACTAAGTTGGAATTATTTAAAATTGAACTCAAATAATAATCAAGATTGCATAAAATATAATTTAAACCATAACCGATAAAAAATAATTATCTCCGTATTATAATAATGGACTTGTGGGTATGCGGTGAAAGATAGTAGGTACTTTTGAAAATTGATAAATATTTTTTGGCTAGATGGGTGGACGACCTGGACAAGGCTAGCCCAAGAAAGGCAGTCGTGGCACGAGAAAGAGGAGGCCTATGCCCTGCAGTGGGTACTCAAAGGGCTGAAATAATTATGATGATGAAACAGTGACTGCTTTGACTCTGTAGTCAAATGACCTAACCTGACTTTATTAGGTTATCGGTCCAATGAATCAATACTGACCCCTGATAGCACGCATTTAGTAAGTACGGGAACCCAATTTATTTTTATTATTTTCGATCTATGTTCTTTGCGAAAAGTGGTTCAGTTTCATGGGCAGATTCACATCATTCAGGGTGCATATACCCTTTCTGTTGTACCCTCATCTCATCATCTCCCTAGCCTTATCCTGTTCTTTACAGGGTCGGCTACCTAATCTAGGGGATTGAACGAAGGTACAGGTTTTTACACAGAGCGACTGCCATCTAACTTCCGCAACCCTTCTGGGTTGGGAAACCAGACCCTAGGCTTTTGCCATGTTAGTTGACAACCCAGCTGTCTGTTGTACTCTAAATACCTGGTAAAGTCCATATTTTGTCACGCTCGAAGTTTTGGTGAGCGCCTTTGTGTTCCGGTTGCTCTCCTTTTCAATCAAGCACACCCCTGAAACAAAGAGTTCCACTACACATTAATAAAAAAAATACAAATCGAGCTCTTGTTAGATACTTGTATGAACTTGTGTATCATGTCAATCTTTGATTTCTACTAATAAGTAATGAGAGATTTTCTTTTACTATAACTCACAAAGCTACTAGGCCCATGTTTATAATCAGTTCTTGAGACTGACTGCGAATCTGAGTCCGTATCAGAAAATAATCATTACCATTACAGTTAAAAACACCCTGTCAAATCCATACTTGTTAATTGTTCTCAATCTTGAGATCATATTCATAAATACAATACCTACAAGCTTAAAATAAGTTAGCTATTAGACGCAGTTTAGTAGGTACTTATTTAAAGCTTATTTTTAAGTGCCTATGCAAGAATGGAACATTGTTTTCGACATGATTATGAAAAAAAGGTACCATTAAATTGTTAATGGCATCGAAGGACCGTTTTTGTACGTGCTCTTTCTTAGGATTCTCTAACTTTTGATCAGATGAAATGGAATATACCTAAACGCAAACTCACGTTTTGCAGATAAAAATTCCCGTCAATATTACGTCAGTGTTTTGTTGGTTTTATTGCTAATTAAATCAAATAGGCTTAGTTCAAAAGAAAAATCGACATCTTATTATATTAAATATCATTATATGGTTGACAGAACATCGAATAATAGTATTTTAAGATGATTATTTATGATAGGTTATTTCAGAATGAGAAATTTGAAAGGTGAATCAAATCTTAAAATTATTGCGCCAAATTTTTGTATTTACAATTTATGCAAGGAAAAATGGGAATACAATAACACGGCTTTTTTCCTATATAATTTTTTCCCGGTAACATTTTACCTCAACTCCTTAAAAATTAAGTATGAATTTTATTTCGCTCCCAGTTCAAGGAAAGAAAATATTATAAATAGGTAGGTACGCCAATAACTTACAAGTATTATAAATTAAGAGATCATTATAATGAATTAAAGTTCAAGGCTATGATCCTAACCAACAAAAACTCATACCTTTAGTGTTAATCGACAACTCTACCTATATTTTTTTTATCAATATTTTTTTCTAACTTATCTGTAAATACTCTACTTACTTATGATACTCTAATAATGTATAGAAACAATAATGCATGTCATGTAGGTCTCTAGTCTTCATACCTACCATTGTTATAAAAAAAAACTATACCTTTTCCCACGCTCGCTCGCGTCATATTATTATTATTGTTGTTGTAGAGTTTGCGGCAGCGTAAAAAAAAAACTACAAATACGTG
Source organism: Scrobipalpa atriplicella (assembly GCA_029255725.1). Lineage (NCBI taxonomy): Eukaryota > Metazoa > Arthropoda > Insecta > Lepidoptera > Gelechiidae > Scrobipalpa > Scrobipalpa atriplicella. Next base: position 18,284 of record JARACY010003278.1, read on the forward strand.
CTCTTTATTAAATCAGTGTGTAAATAAAGGAACGAATCGCTGCTATAATTGGCTGTTATTATCAACCTTAAACACATCATCATTCAATTGCCCATATCCCATTTATTTGGGGTCGGCGCAGTGAATTTCCTACTTCCATTCATCCATGTCAGCCATCAGTCCAATACCCGTTATGGACATAATTATAATTTTTTACACAGTCCATTCATCTTTTCTTTGGTCATCCTCTCCCAACATATCCATCCACATCCAAATTCTTAACCGTTTAATTTAACCTAAGTATTGTGTCTTTCATCCCTATGACTTTCTTCCCCCCGCATCAACCATAAACACAATGTTTTTTCTATTACAGTGTTTATGGCTTATTTGCCATGTAGGCTTTGGCATTCCATAGTTTTTGCGAAAAAGTACAGTTTAATAACCTGCACAATTAAGTATTCAAAATTTCATGAAAAAGTATACTTAGACAATTTATACACAAAATTTCATCGGTTTGGTTCGATGGAGCGATCGGTTGGTTGACTATTTAACTGCATTGTACAATAAAAAAATAATTATCACGTAATAAAAATTTCGTGTTCAAAAATAAACCTTTCGTGATATTGCAATAGTAGATTCATAGACTAGGGTGGAAGAGAATCAATTCCCGAGGTAGTTAGACGCCCGAGCGCAGCGAGGGCGGCTATAGTCCGAGAGGAATTGATTCTTCTACCCGTGGCAATGACTCTACTTTTCATTTAGAATATGAGGAAAATAAAACTAGTTGTTAATACAAACTAAGTATTTATTGTTAATAAAGTAGGTACCTATTTAAAATTAATAGTCATATTCATATCATACATCGTGTTTTACATTAAGTGTACTCTTGAGCATTGAATATCGGCTCCATACCGTTGAAGGCTGTAATTTTCCAGACAGTCCATTAAAATATGCAAGAAATACACTTTCGGAAAACGATTTTATATCCTTGTCTTCTCGCCATTTCATAAAATCATTGTATGTGTTTAAATATCTTTCTTTTGATATTTCTGGCAAAAGATTTTCTATGACACAATTTGCCTCGTCTATAATTGAATCTGGTGTCAATATATCGCTTGAACTCATTTTTAATACTTATTTAGCACAAAATATCGCACAAAAGTCCGTCACAGATACATAAAAGAACAGATTTTACTATCCCGCCAATTTGTGTTGACTTTTTAATTATTATTTTTTAATTTTGTCGGGGCACTCGCATCGCAAGTTTGCGCTAAATTCACACTGGCCAGTGACACTAGCTGGTTAAAAAGTCACGACATTTCATAAAGTTTTTTTTTTAATATGAAAAAAAGTCTTCACAGCTGACAGCAATTCAAGCAGTTCTATTTTTAAAGTTCATTCCCGCCCTAGGGTGGGGATGAAATTTGTATGAGTTATTCGTTCCCTGTGAAAGGAAAGCAGCATCTTCCACCCAATAGTCAGATCAAAACAACACTACTTTCCGAGTATGAGAAATGAAAAGTAAATTTCGAGCATAATGTAGCAAAATAATTTCCTACCAACTAAGTAATGACTGGGTATATGCTAATGTAATGCGACATGACTGGGTTAAGCTAAGCAAGTCAAGTGAAATTTAAAACACTCTACATAATAAATTAAGTGGTTGTAGAACTTTTGGCCTTTAACGATAGTATATATACTTAGTCAGGTAAGCAAGTAAAATTATAGGAAAGTGAATAGAAATGATGGACTGTGCGCAATGAAAGCTAAAGATGCGGGGATTACGGGGTGTAAGGGACAGCTTAACAAGGGAAGTTCAGTTAACGAAATTGGACAACTTTCACCAGAAAACTCTTTCAGGAAACGATCATATTTTTATCTTTTCCACACAAAATGAATGAAAGTGTAATACTGCGTGATATTACATCAATACCTACATATATTTATACATTTTGACAGACGCATTTAAAAAAAACCGTCTTTCAATAGGACTGTTGATGCTCTCCTCTACCTACCCTTTGAGAGTTACATAGGCGTAATAACATGTAAGTATTAATTATTAATGTACAAAAGCAAGTAGCAACACCAAATTTTTTTTATCTAAATTAATAATCACTGCAGAAAAAGCCGCATTAATATTTCAAATTTACCTGTCGCGGTCATGCAAGATTAAAATTAAAAGCTTTTATATTTATGGAACTTAAATTTTATTCATAAAACGCTAGTTTTTAATCCTGACTAGTTTAATACTTGTAATAGTAAGTACAATTTATCAAATACAAATGACAAGGAATGTAATTTTAAATCATTACTATTTTCAAGCGAGTTTAGGAGTCGTAGGACCTATTCGCAAGGTTCTTTTCTGACGCAAATATATCAAAATATGAAAAAAGTATGATCTAAACAGTGTGTAAGGGACAGTTTTCGGCAATCTGATACGGATTGCTCTGAAATTTAAAAAAAAAGTTTTCCCACACAAATTATCCGATTGTAGTGGTAATTTTGTATGGGGAAATTATAAAAATATTTTTGTTTCCTTAAAGAATTTCCTTGTGAAAGTTGTTAACTTAGCAAGCAACCCCTATCAGTTTTATTTGCGGACAGCGGTCCCTTACAATCGGTATACTTAGTCCGGAAAATGTAACTAAACTCCCACTCAATTATAATATAATTATAGTTATAAAAAGACTAGGACTTTCGATAGTTCGTAGGTACACAAAAATTGATAAACTAATATTTTTGACATAACGGGTATCAAAGTGTGGTGCCGGGTTAGAATAGCATCACCCCATAATCTTCCTGCGGGTGTCGTAAAAGGCGACTAAGGGATAAATCCAGGGAATGGACAGCAGCGTTCCCTGTGAATGGAAAACTTCTACTGCGCTCACCAACCCGCCTGCCAAGCTTGGTGAGCATGGCATATACCCCTAAATTTAGGGAGGCCCATGTCCAGCAGTGGACTGTTGTGGCTGATGATGATGGGAATAAAAGTTCTATTTTATAGCATCTAAATTATTCTACTTACATTGTCCAAGAAATACTCGCATATCTCTTCCCATTCCAATTCTAAGAAGCTCATTGACCAGCTTACATCTAGTATCAAACACTTTGGCACTCACATCAACATTGAACACACTAAACAAACATAAAACACAAAAACAAACAAACGGAAATCGCATTTCGATTGAAACAAAATTATACTTTTAATTAAAACGAGCAGTAGATGAATTATTCAATCCAAATACATTAATTTTATTAATTATAATTAACATTTGGTTGAATAAGTTCAATATGTTGTACTTTGAATGTAAACAAGTGCGCATCGCGTAACGATCAAAACTAAGTATATTGTTGGACTGCGCACGATTCTATACCGATTAAGTAACACACAACCAGTTTCTGATGAGCTCTAATATAAGTTGCTCTGCTAAATAAAAATAACAGAAGATTTTTAAACTTTGTTTTTTTTTAATGTTTTTTGTATGATGTATCCTTTGCAACAAGTTACTGATTAAGCTTTTAAAGTTTTTTTTTTTCAATAAATAAAATAATATATCGATACTGCACGATGCCCTTTAAAAACATGCCATTTTTATGGCAATTCAATATTTTTTTATGGTACACGAAAGTATATTGGTAGAAGTTGTTCAGATTCATGATCGTATAAACAATAAAAAAATGAAAATTCATTAGAGTAGCAACATCAAATTTACTGTATTTTTTACCTACTATAAGTAGGAGAGCAACGCACGGCCTCGATCATAATTAATCACACTAATCATTTTCATCATAGAATTATTTTACTTTATTTCTGTTCATTATTATTTGAGTCAGAGCTCACTTGTAAATGGTTACGTTACATCAAGAAAATGCCAATGTCATTCAGGACGCTAGTTGTTCGTTTGGATACGGTTTTCCCAGTTTATACAATGTATTTTACACTACATACATACATAAAGTCACGTATTTATCCCTTACGGGCTAGGCAGAGTGTAAACTAGTAAAAGATGCCTTCGCCACATCTGACGAATAGTTAATGGGTGCCTTTTCACTAAACGGCACGGCACCGGCACGGCGACTATCACGTGACAATACCTATGGAAATCGGTGACATGCCGTGCTGGTGACATGCCGGCAAGTGGAAAAGCGTGTCATATAATTTGATTGATTTTCATACATTATCTCTTCCACGGTATCGTCAACGATACCGTGCCGTTACCGTTGCCGTGGACGTGCCGTCTAGTGGTAAAGCGCCCATTGAGGGGAATTCTAGATTGTAATCTGTGTCGCTATAGTGACAGGTTGTCAGCCCATCGCAACTGGAAAATTTTAAGTTTTTCTGTAGTTCCCAGTCCAGCATGGAAGAACTACACATAGGTACATAAAATCAAGATTGTAACCCTTTTCAGGGAGGCACAGCGTCAACGGCGGATTATTTTTACCCTCACTCAAGAGTGTTACAACATCATGCCTCTGTCCTTTATGGGGTAGACAGAATATAACAGCGTATGATTTATCCTGGGAAAGCACGCGTTGGTGCTATTTTGACCCAGCATCACAGCAATTTTGTTTTCATTTCCTGAAAAAATTAACCTGATGATAGTTGTTCAGTTTCGTTGACTGAGCAACCCCTATCAGTTTGCGGGACGCTGTCCCTTACACCTCGTATACTATTATATAATATAATAATACATAGTATAACTATTATAATTATGTGGTTTTACCTCACTGAAGTATTTTGTCTTATTTCCTCAAATAGATAGAAATCTAGTTTCCCCCTGATGCGCGTTTTGCCTGTTTACAATATTTATCATGTGAATAATTTGAGTGTTAATAGGTAGGCATATTTTAGGTATAAGGAAAACTAATAATATAATGTACCTAAAAAATGCTCTCGATAGGCATATTTTAGAAATAAGGATAACTAATTATATAATGTTTAATTATATATTAATTGTTCTAATTATATAAACACATTGCTCACGATTCTGGCCGCCTCATTCTTAACTAATTTTAAATAGCGCTGTCACTTTCTTTACTTTGACATACGAACAACAATGACTTTGGCATTCTTTATTTGACGTAAGACGCTTTAAATAAGAACTGAGCATAGAGCATGCTTTACGCCATTTAAGCAGTCTTACGTCAGATTAGGAATGTCAATGTCATGTGTTAATTTCATGTCCATTTGCTATCCTGTTCTTATGTCAAAGTAAAGAAAGTGACAGCGTTATCTTAAAATTTGTTAAGAATGAGGCGGCCAGAACCAGAACGGACGGTGGACCAAAGCAGTCACGGAGTGGTGGTCAATAGGAGCGATAAGGCCAGTGGGTAGACCTCCAGCCAGATGGTCCGACGACATCGTCAAATTCATAGGCGCGAACTGGATGAGACTAGCACAGGACCGTGAGGAGTGGCGCAGTAGAGAAGAAGCCCCTATATACCCTGCAGTGGGTGGATGTGGGCTGAAGATGATGATGATGATGATGATGATGAGGTGGCCAAAATCGAGAGCAATGTAACAGTTACATTCCCACACATGTATAATCACACCAATCAATATACTAACGTTACTGGTACATAATTTAATCACGAACGAACGACATTAATTATGAATTGCTAATTTGAAAGGATCAATATTATCTTATTTATTTATTTATTGTTTATTGTACACAAGTAACATGAGAAATACAATACACAATGAGAAACGACACAACAGGTACAGCTTATTTCTACTAAGAAATTTCTTTCAGCTGACCTACGGAAGTGAGACTTTAATTGACAGGCAGATTCTTCATTATCACTTGAGTGAGGATTTAACATATATATTGTTTTTTCAATGAGTAATGATTTAAAAACTGTTGGGGGCGCTATTTTGGCCTGAAATTCTCGTATGTTATAATATGAAATAACGAAGAAACACTCACATTGTCCCAAAAAAATCTTGTTAATAAGTTTTGTCTTAAACAACTCTTTGGCCAAACCACATCGTGTGAACTGTTTACATTCGCACATAACCAGGACAAATACAAAAAGACACACTAAGGACTTCATCACTAATATCATTAACACTTTAGTTGCGAAACGAATGAAACTATACAGTATTTAGGTAACAGTTAACACTACAAGGAAGTCAAAAAGAGTAATGAGTGTAATAGGACATTTAATCCTGTTATAAATAAAATATATTAGATATGTTTATAGATAGATTATGTCATAGTGTATGACTGTGTATGTCATACTCTATCTAATAAACATACCTAATACCCGTAACTCGATTTTAAATACATTATTAGAGTGATATACTTATTAGAGAGGCCCAAGGAGTTACGTCCAAAGAAAGAATTTAGGTTCCTTAGGTCAAGGGGTATCCGAATAACCCCCAAGTATGTTTAGAGATTTTTAATAGTTTAGGAGTGGAGTTAAGTGTTTAATGTCGTAGGGCAAGATCCACCTCGGGTCACTGGGCCAGCGTTGTGGAAGTAGGAGTTATTCATGTTTTAAGCTATTTTCGAGGAAAATCGACCTGAGCGGCTTCATGATTTTTTTTTGGATTGAGAATTTTTGCAAGCTTTTATACCATCCTTTTGAATTTTACTTTTAACCATAAGGGTTAATATATTTTTTTTCTTAATCCAAAGTTAGATTATTACGTTCGAGCTTGTCAGTTCTAAATTTATAACTTAACATGAACATTTATTATTGAAAGAGGTGACCTCATAGTTTCTTAGTAATTTTTGAAACTCCACAAGAGTATTTCATTAAAATCCAAAAACGATTTTACTTAAGGATGTATTATTTGCATGAATCAGCCCCAAATTGTAATAACGTAGATAATTATACTCACATTGTCCCAAGAACGTCTTGTCAATAAGTTTGGTCTTGACCAACTCTTTAGACAGCCCACATCGTGTTAACTGTTTACATTCGCTCACAGCCAGCACAAATACAAACATATACACTAAGGACTTCATCACTAACAGTATTAACACTTTAGTTGTGACTACATTAAGTATTTAACAGTGAACACTACAAGGACGTCAAAACCTTCGACGTCCAAGGCGTTTTCTGCACCTTGATAATGAACGTAAGAGGTTATTAAATACTATTATCAGCACAACGTGTATATAGCGAGTATTTTATCTATTAAAATAGCAGTTATCAATAGGCAGGTATTACTGGAATCTGTACTATCTATACCTGAACTGATAGTATTAGGAGGTGAGAATTGTGTGTTTGTTTGTAGGATAAAATATCCTACAAAACATCTTCTATAAAACACTTCTAAAAACTTAAACTTGATTTGAACTATATTCTAAGGCATTACGGGCGATGGTTGCATATCTTGAAATCAACCTTCTTATTTGCCGTGGGGTTACGCCTTAACTTTTATTATATAAAGTTTGCAACTATATTTTCTGGTTATTCCTACTTCTCGGTCTTTTCAACCGGGTCTCCCGCCTCGGAACCCTCAAGGAAGGGGAGGATCAGATTCTCTCAATACTTATTTTATGAATGATAAGATATGAGTATTGTAAAAAAATAACACTAAAATTTGCATTTTCCATGCTGGACTGCGAGTGAGAGAAAAACATAGAATGTGCCAGATGCATATCCTCCCGGGCATGCTGTAAAAGTCAGCTAAAGGATTCAAGGGTTTCAGTATTGTAATTTAGGCGATGGGCTGACAACCTGTCACTATAGCAATATACAGATCCATCTGGAATAACCCTCAAAATTTGTCAGACGTGGCGGAACGACCTATGTTTAAGTTGTTTACGCTCTTCCTACCCCATTAGGGATAAAGGCGTGATTATATGTATGTATGTACAATTTGCAGTAATAAAACAAGTAAAAGATAAACAATACTTATATATATCTACTTAGCACTAAATAGTCTTCTTACTGAGAATCATTATACGTAAGTGGGCACTAAATATTGTTATTATAAGATTACAGACACATTAAGTGGAAATTTGATACACAATAGGTTATCGTATTAAATTCAGTGATAATTATCACTGACATTAAATCCCGTTAGTTACGGACGCATGTTTATATTTATAATGAAATAGAGTAATGTATGGATAAAAAGATAAACAAAAAGGTCTAAACAACAAATTATTACATCCAAGTCACACCTTTATCTTTTGCGGGGTAGGCAGAACGTAAAAACGCCTCGTAAAAGGCGCCTTCGCCGTGGTCTAGCGGTCTGAGCCATGGGCTCACGACCCGGAGGTCCCGGGTTTGATTCCCGGCGAGGGAAAAGTTTTTGTGTTGTTGTTTCTAGTTTCGTTAGGGCATTGCAGGCTGATCACCGCTGATTGTCCGAAAAGTAAGATGATCCATGCTGTCGGATGGACCTGTAAATAGTCGGTCCTGCGCCTGATTTCTCTCTGGTCGTGTCAGTCAATCTGTCCCATCAGAATAAGAGATTGAAGGAATAGAGAGTGCTCCTGTGTGTAGCGCGAACACTTGGGCACTAAAAACTATAGTCCTGCACAGTTGGCCCATCTCTGGAAGATTTGCCGCCATCACCGAAAATCGGTGGGAGGATTATATTATTTAATATAAGAAGTAGAAAGGTATTTAGACTTCCAAACAACGAATCCACTCTTTACCCCGAAATTACTTCTTTACTCCTTCTGAAGAGTGCTCACGTTGCATACAAAGAAAATTTTATGTCAAGAGCTTTCGTCAGGAATTCTTGTTGAAATAAATTTAATCCACCGCAGTTCGACTGCCACAGAAAACACAAACGAATTGATGATGGAAGCGAAACTAACGCAATAAAAATAAACTGATCACGTCTATTTCACATCTCTGTCATCTGTAGTCTGTAGGTATTGTTTATCTTTTGAATGATTGCAAATGTTTCTAAAATATTGTGTAATATCAAGTAATTTTTTGTTTTCCTTTACTTTACAAGTTGTTACATTTCCCTGAAGAACTTCTTTAGGAATTATTAGAATTGTTCGGTTTGACCGTGGAAGAACCACTCCAAGTTTTGCTGACTGAGCAATCCCAAGCTGTTTTTGTGTACTGTCTTCAATTACCTGAATTGCAGCACCTACAAGTAGCTCCTTATTCTAACAATAACTTCGTTTGTGTTCTATCACCAGAGCAGCAAAACCGAAATATAGTTGAAAACTACTTGATACCATGTTTTTTTTAGTACGCATAACACTTCTACCAAACAAAGATATTATCTTCTGTGCGCTTTCATCTGGAAATACCAGAGCAGCGTAATCGCATATCGTTGGCCTTAAAACTGCTCGGTACAATGTCACTGCGTGCGGTGAACAAAGAATGGAAAATTCGGTGGAACTGACATTGTTGGACAGGGTTGTCCAAGTTTCAATATAAGTATATCCATGTAATATATCCCTCTATAGGGCAGAATATTTGAATGTTTAAAACGTAGCTACAAATATGTTGCACGCTACCAAAGCAGATGTGATAAACATCAGGGGTCAGCCCTTGCACTCGTTAATGGAATTCTTATTTTATTAATACGAACTAGTGCAAGCTAAAATGAATCATGACAAGAGCCTCAAACTTTTGGGGAGGTTACAGCTGCTATAAATAAAACTTGAAATATTCTTTATTTTTTTGTTTAACACTACCAAAATTAATTTAGGTACTACAGTCTTACGGTCCCAAAGAGAAAACCTTAAGCCGACCCTGTCAATGTCTCAAAACATGATTTAGCTAGATATTATCTTGCCCCAGAAATGTGCTTAGCACTAGTTTGAGCTTTATACTAGGTATGCCATCATCGTAAATACTTTGCTACTAGGTACCTCATCCCAACTTTATTATAAAACAAATTTGAAAAATAAAACCTAAGGCAGCCCTGTCGATGCAGGATTTACTAGGGATGATCAAGTTTTGCGAAAAAATATGCGAAGACTAAAAATAGCTCGCTGCATACTAGGTTGTTATTGTTACCGACCGATCTAGTTCTACGGTCAAAACCTCAATGGTATTAGCAGAATGACGACGCATTTTCAAAGGCAACTAGGGTAGAGTAGTAGATAACAGTAAAGTCACATTAAAACTATTATTGTCTACAGTCACCCGAATAAACAGGAAATAATTTTGTGTGTTTGTTTATTAAAAGAAATCGAATCAATTTGCAAGAATAAGTAAGAAGTGAACAAAATGAACTTGTAGCCTGATAGATTTACATATTCAAAAGATCGGATTAGCATGTAAATAGTCGGTCCTGCGCCTGATTTCTCTCTGGTCGTGTCAGTCAATCTGTCCCATCAGAATAAGAGATTGAAGGAATAGAGAGTGCACTTGTGTATTGGGCACTAAAATCTAGTCCTGCGCAGTTGGCCTATCTCTGGGAGATTGGCCGCCATCACCGAAAATCGGTGGGAGGACTAATTATTATTATTATTATTCCTTGTAATAAGTATTTCACTTTCTTTGCCCATCCCTACACCGCTTACTAGTTGATTTATTGCACCAGCGCTCGGGCCGGCGTCGTCTTTATTTACACTGGCCCAGCAACTATGTTAAATTATATCCGACAGCTTTTTGGTTGAGTAATACAAGCAAAAGAAGATGCTTTAACACGCACACTTGTGAAGTGTCTTTATAAAATGCTCATCAAAATATCAGGTATATTCGTAGTTAGTATCGTGTAATTGTATCACCTGTTACTAATATTTGTTCCTCTCTTTGCCCATCCCTACACCGCTTACTAGTTGATTTATTGCACCAGCGCTCGGGCCGGCGTCGTCTTTATTTACACTGGTCCAGCAACTTCGGCTACAAATTTGAATTTGCAGTTAAACGAATTTTGTTAATCCCCCTCTACAGTTCAGGTGAACAGTGTGTACGCTTGTTTTTTTTAAAATGGGAACTATCTTTTAGCTTCTTTCATTCTTCCATGCTGAACTGGGAGCGATAGAAAAACATAGATGTGCCAGCTGCATCTCCTCCCGGGCATGCTGTAAAAACCAGCTAAGGGGAGTGCTTTGGGAAAGTTGTTTGGTATCATCAGTAGAACATGTGGTTTAAAGGAACGCAGTACTTTTTTTACACCCTGTATAAATTGTGTAGTTACAAAGAAATATTTTCATGAGATTTATACAACAATACAAATATTTTCCATTGAGTTTACTGAATTATATTTAAAATATCATAAAAGATTACATTTCATAAAAAAGCCACCATCAATTTCAATTTAAGTATGCCCAGACATATTGGAATTTTTATACAAAATTCTTCACGAAACGAAATTGACTAACAGAACCTCTGATATTAAAATAACATAGAAATAACTTAAAGCCTGAATTCCATCAGAAATAATATAATATATCACATCACATAAGTATTTTTTGTTTGTTTGCTTTCCAATTAAATAAAATCACTCTGAGGTAGATACTTATAAGTATAGGTAGGAAGAGATATAATAGGCTCGTATTTTATGAAACGGTATCAAGATTGAGAGAATATTAAGTATCGATTTGACAGGCCGTTTTGTACTGAAATGACATTTCTGATAGTAGTCTCAAAAGCTGATCATGAATACGGGGATAAAACGTTCTGGTCCTATTACAAAACAGAAGCCAGTTAAAACTTTCATAACTCCAAAATATAGCCTTTCCCTTGCTTATGCCTTTCTCACAAAATCGCAAATACCAAAACATCACACTGTCCCTCTCTAAGGCTCGTATTTATAAAGCGACCTCAAGATTGAGAGCATTATTGAGTGCGGATTTGACAGGTAATTTTGTGCTGGAATGACATTTCTGATACGAACTCAAACTAGCTGTCACTCTTGAGAGCTGATTATAAAAAACATACAGCCGAATTGAGAACCTCCTCTTTTGTTTTGGAGTCGTTTCAATACGGGCCTAAATAGAACTACATTCCTTTCTATCTCTTTTAATTACCAGTTACATTTCCATGGCAAAATAGGAAGATAAATTCCTTAGATAAAGATGGCGTCTAATACCAGGTGTGACCGCCCGGTGCTAATTAAAACTTTTCGCTGACTCGCTCTTGTACAATTAGCCCTTTTCTTCTTGAGGTATTTTTGTGATGTAGCCAGGTATGGAAGGAAATTGCGATGAGAAAAATACTGTTATTACACGTGAGGTCTTCTTCTTCTTTTTGAACGAATCGACCCGATGAACCCTTAGCTACACTTCTTACTCTACACACACAAAATAAAATTATAACCGTTTTAATTTAGTTTCAAACTTAATTTTACCCAAATACCACCGTGGTTCCGCCGAATATCTGTAGTGGCTATGGTTACAGGGCTACGACAAACGACCCGGCCTGTCGCGTCACGGGTCACAAATTGTTTTGTGCCAGCCCTAATTATTTCCACTTGATGACTTTGTACACGGATCCCATATTATTTTATACTGGAAGTGCTTGAATTGTTCTGAATATAAAACTATTACCCCTTATATAAGCGTTTCTAAACAAATCAATATTAATTATCGATTTTAACAACGATTTTTCAGTTTAAAATAAAATGTTTTCATTACCAATTTTAAGAGCCTTTACTTATAAGTTATAAGTAATTACTAGGTACTACAGCTCTCCATTATTTTATTCAAGATCAAATAAATAACTTTAATAAATAAATCGAACCCGAAAATAGACGTAACTGACATTACCTATAAGTACTACTCGGGTAGGTATTACCAAAATATACCTACTAAATATACCTACTATAGGCAAGCGGATTAGCTAGTGTAGTTCAGATTACAAGTCCCTTATCAGCAAACTTTTACTAAATCTCTGGTTATGCTATTCTAACCCACCAATATAAAGTCAAACTCTTGGTGCGATTAGATTAGTCTCTTTCAGTAAACCTGTACATCTTTGTCGTTATCTGTACGCGGCCGCGCCGCATCCACCATCGCGCAATAAAAATGCAAACTTGTCAACGTGTATCTCCTTTTGTGCCACAATTAATGTTGACTCCGTGACTATTAAGCCTTGTTTTATCTTTTTGTGGGTTTTTAATTTCTCTGGCGCTCTTTTCTCTAAATTCCGCTGTATCTTTAGACTGTACAGAACTGTGAATTTATCGCGGCAGAGTGTTCTTTCCGTCCGGTTTTCGAAGTTGTGTGTGCAATTTAAATATTAGTTTTTAATTCACTTTGGTATATTTTTAAATTTTGTATCAAAAGCATTTTTTGAACATTTCAGCATTATGTATTTAGTGTTTTATACTTTACAGGGGAGTGTTTTCAAAGCCCTTTTTTTTTTTTTTTACTATAAATTTTAAATGTTGAAAGAAGAAACTAGGTACTTCCCGCATGTCAGCAAAGGAGATAAAGTACCAGTTTTCTGTGATCCATCAATGTTTGGATATTATGACAGTGCATTTTAAGATTCTCGACGACCTTGCCTCATTGTTGACTCTGCGTTAATTAACACTGGTCTAGAAGTGAAGAACTGACCCATTCCAAAAAAGCCACGCCGTATAAGCTACTAATATTGTCTCTATTAAAAGCATACCTGCATGGATGTACGTGTCATAATGAGAACACAACAATGCACACTTTTAACTCCTTCCGTACAGAGACGTCATGGTCCTGAGTTATAGCCACATTCGTGTTTCCGTACAGAAATGCATATGCATACAAGCCGGCTGTCACCTGATAAACTGCTCCTCACGTGTTAGCTTCTGTACTATCATAGCAAACGTTACTGCCTCTGTGACGTAGAGCTGTAAGATTAATTGAATTCCTTAGAAAAGCCTGAAAGATATAGCGAAAAAAAAAACTGTCGTTGTGGCAACATTAACGAAATTATAAAAATTAAAGTAAGTATTTATGATTGAAAACCTCAACTAATGTTACACTTTGATCCCTTACGGGGAAGGCAGAGCGTAAAATGCCTATTAAAAGTTTTCGCTACATCTGACTAATATTGAGTGCAATAAAACACACTTTATAAGTGTGGCAATAATTGTAAATGTGATAAATAAACACTTTTGTGTTGTCACAGGTTGTAAGCGAATCGCCTGAATTACAAATACACTGGAACCTGCTATTGCTGACTTCTGCAGCATGCTTGGAACGAGAAGCAGCTGGCACATTCTATATTATTATATCGCTCCCATTCCAGCATGGGATACAGGGCGTGATAATATTGGTAATGTATTTATGAAACTCTAGATTCCAATCCGACGTTGCTTCGGTGCAAAGCGCGTTTAGCTTAACACAATAAGCATGCATTCTGTGAGCAACTGTTCCTTGCTAAGTAGTAAATGGAATTCGGTCTAAGTAGAATATGATACTTCCAGTAATAATCAGTTGTTTTTTGTGAGAAACAAGGCTTTTTAACTTTCCGATTATAAAATGTTACTTTATTGCCGTAAAGTGATGAAATATAAATGCCAAATGCCTGTTTATTTAAAAAAAAATGCTACCCGGATTTAACAGGTTATTGATAAAGAAAAAGAAAATAGTTTATATTTTGCCTGCATTCTCCTTACCAAATAGTAAATTTTTTATCAGGATTTAATAGGGAACCTACATTATGAAGAAGTTCTAGCCTGCTTAGTCCTAACCAAACTGTGTAGCACTTTTGTTATACGGAAGATGGAATTCTATCAGAAATCTTATCCTGTTCTGCGTCGCGTCTGTGCTAAGCGTGGTAAGACTAATACAATAAACATGCATTCTCGACGACGTAGATGGCACTCGCTGTTATAGGAAATAGGTTTTACGCTTTTGAAACATACCTACATTTATATAATATTATATAAAGCCAGGTCTATATATGCCTTGCCCCAAGCAGCAAACAGATATTGAAGGCAAATTTAGTATGAAAGAGACACACAAGACACAAGGTCCACGAATGCACCAGAAGCACAGCTGTCAGAGAAGAATGAAGAATTCAAAAAGTTGACAAGACTTCATGGCGATCACGACCACACTGCCTAGAGTGTTACGACTAAGAAGAATTCTAATATACAATAAATAAGTGTGCATTCTCTGGCATCTGTAACGACATGAGAGTTTTTGTCGTAGAACCGATGGCCGTACTCGTAAGAAAGCGGGTAGAAATTGGATGAGAACGGCTGAAAACCGAGCTGAATGGCGTGCCAGGGGGAGGCCTATGTCCAGCAGTGGACTGATACAGGCTGATGATGATGATGAAACTTATCAGGCGGTATCATTTTTTATAACATGAGGTTATCTTATCATAGTCTTTTAGCTGATTGAAAATATTCTAAGTATAAATCAGTTCTATAATTTTTGTGTCTATTATGTTCAAAATAAACATAAAATCTTTATGATACTAGTAAAACTGAAATAAAAACAACGTTCACTTATGATTACCCACGTGAGGCACATGTATTTCATTATCCAATATATTATACACAATACTTGTCATATTGTTATGACAAGATTACTCATGAAAAATATCACAGCTGGTGTTATTATTAAAATTGTTAAAAGCTTTTATTTTATATTGCGTCGAGCAATGTACTCCGGTCTGTGCTCCGGTATTATTGAAAGTCAAAACCAAAGTGAAGGTCACACTTAGGCGTACGACACACTGGCTCTGCGCTACGTCACGTTGGGCAGATATTGTCTATGTCTCATTGTTCAACACAAGAATTTGATACCTAATAAAAAAATAAAAAAATTGGAGACAATCACGCGTTCCGTTGCGTAGCTCATAACCAGTGTCAAAGCAATTCCACTTTTAATTGCGGAGTTAAGTATGTTTGAACTTGATAGATTGATTGATTGAATCCAAAATTAGCAATGGAACGCGTGATTGTCTCCAATTTTTTTATTTTTTTATTAGGTATCAAATTCTTGTGTTGAACAATGAGACATAGACAATATCTGCCCAACGTGACGTAGCGCAGAGCCAGTGTGTCGTACGCCTAAGTGTGACCTTCACTTTGGTTTTGACTTTCAATAATACCGGAGCACAGACCGGAGTACATTGCTCGACGCAATATAAAATAAAAGCTTTTAACAATTTTAATAATAACACCAGCTTGTGATATTTTTCATGAGTAATCTTGTCATAACAATATGACAAGTATTGTGTATAATATATTGGATAATGAAATACATGTGCCTCACGTGGGTAATCATAAGTGAACGTTGTTTTATTTCAGTTTTACTAGTATCATAAAGATTTTATGTTTATTTTGAACATAATAGACACAAAAATTATAGAACTGATTTATACTTAGAATATTTTCAATCAGCTAAAAGACTATGATAAGATAACCTCATGTTATAAAAAATGATACCGCCTGATAAGTTTCATCATCATCATCAGCCTGTATCAGTCCACTGCTGGACATAGCCTCCCCCTGGCACGCCATTCAGCTCGGTTTTCAGCCGTTCTCATCCAATT
>JARACY010003279.1:0-34626 GCA_029255725.1 Scrobipalpa atriplicella
GTCTAAATCTAGAAATATGGCCTCAATTACGTTGTCAAGAGACATAACCCTATTCGTATCTTGAACATGACATGCGGTAATTTTATGCAGTATTACCTATTTCTAAGCACATTTTGGCTATTTATCGATGCATTTACTTAATCAGCATTATGTTTTAGGCAGTGGAGAGCCAGTGCCAGCTGATTTGTTCCACCTACAATGGCACAAAATGGGTATGTACCAAGGTATTGCACTTCCAACTTACTTAGCTGACCTTGGTGGACTTTATTTACTTACTGTCGATGTCACCTGTTTACAGTTCCTCTGATGACACCAACGAGAACCGTATGACTCTCAAACGGAAGAGAATCTCCAGTGATAATGATGTTAGTATCCAATTTCTTAACCGTTTACATCCCTTAATTTTTCTTTGACAAGCTATGAATTCTGTGAACTTTTTATAGGAGTTGGAAAACCAGCCCCCAGCGAAGATATCACCCAAATCAGGGGATGATCAGGATGATCATGTGGGCCAGAATTTAGTGGTGGAATCGTCATCATGCTCCAGTGATGAGGAAGGGAACATAGAGCAGCCTAGGAGTGTGTTTACAGACATTGACTACAACCCTGATAGTTTCCTGAGCCCCCCAAGTATTCCAGAACTGCCCAACTGTGTTCTGAGCCCTCTGGAGAATGTGGCAAGAGGGGATAGCACCCCTCATTCTAATAAGAGGCCAAGGTTTGCATTCTTGTAATAAATATGCCACTTTATGAAACTGCAATAGGTGTATAATGTACATGCAGGGTTTATTAAGATTTAGAAATAAATATGTACTTATTTGTATCTTTATTTATGGTATTTAGAATAATCTCATGCATCACACTCACACTAAGTTTACTTAATTAAAAAAATCCTAGCACTACATAGTCAGCACATTACTCGGACAATAATTTCACATGTAGGTTGCTGATAGTTTAAAATCTCTTGAGGTTGTAGTCAGCAGAATTTTTATAATTATATAATAGAGAAAAGAATTTAGTATTCAAAACATTTGGTGCCTACAGTGACCTCATTTGACCTTCAAGTATCCTACATCTTTGACCTACATTTCTTAGTTTAATTTGAACCAGAAAAGAATACATGACTACTACTTATTTGACAGCACACATTTCCTTTGTTTTGACAGATATACCTAATAATTTAGGTTAAATCCCAGGGTCATCTTAAAACTTACTCTTCCTGATTGAATGGACATTGCTGTTGTATTTTATTAAAGACAGCATTATTTTTTCTTTGATTTGTGAATTTGTGTTTTATGTTGTAGATTTTGCCATTCTATTCCTGCCCCCTACCCATCCTTACATAATAATATTTTCTGGTTTTTAAGTAGGTACCTATGACTGTGCATGACACAATGGTGATAGATAAATTATGGTTATATTTATCATAGGGCAGTAGTAGGTATAACTTAATTATGATGATAAAGTAATAGGCTGGTTAACTCATAATAACTAATTTAGAGTTAAAACAATCTTTTGTTGTGCTTCAATTGTTTATTTTAAGGTGTTTGTCTGTGTTTAAGTTAAGACACTTTCTATTGTGGAAAATTGCCAATTAGCTATTAAAAGATCATCTATCCCAGACTTGGATACAGGAAATAGTAATATAAGTAGACATTGTTATAGATATCTACATCTACCTATTCTATGAATGTTCTAAATGCTAAATTTTAAAAATATATACTTCTCCAGATTCCAGAAACAATAATTTTTATCAAATACTTTTGACTTATACTTATTTCAATTCAATTCAAATATATTAACATTAAAACATGTTATGTAATT
Source organism: Scrobipalpa atriplicella (assembly GCA_029255725.1). NCBI lineage: Eukaryota > Metazoa > Arthropoda > Insecta > Lepidoptera > Gelechiidae > Scrobipalpa > Scrobipalpa atriplicella. The sequence goes on from JARACY010003279.1 coordinate 1,825, forward strand.
TGTTACAAAATTTACAACTGGATTGGACTGTTTTGAGTTCTCCAAGCTTAGTTGAATATTCCCAAGTTGAGCTTCTAGGTCTAGGAGATGAGTAATATGTTATTGGTTACCACAGCTGATCAGTAAACTTTTGGGCTTTTATATATAGATTAGACTTATTGAATCTAGGCAAGACTGTTGCTGGTGATAACATAAAATCATGAGTTTTTCCTGATGGGAACATACTACTGCATACCAAACATCCCTTTCTAACTTATTCCTTCCCTTGCAGAACATTTTTAAACTTTGCACAGCATACCACCATCAAACACCTACTGGCTGCAACATTCTGATACCCTTTAAAGTTCCGCGTTTAATCTTGTTGCCAGGAACACAAATTAGCAACTCATCACACAACCACCCCTAAATCCCATACAACACAAGCAACCCCCCATCCCCACTTCTGATAGGTATCCTACTACTGGTTACTAGCTCGCTACTAGGAAAGCATAAAATTGTAAAGTATACCAAACGACCTCCCCTGAACCTGGCCTTCCCTTACAGCACAAGCAAAGCCCCTCCGCCGCAAGTGAAACGCAAATGCCCGCTGCCCGGCTTATCCTGGGCGGACCCGGTGGACGTATGGCGCGGCATGTGCGACTGCGATGACCGATCCAGCGCTGAGAAAACACCCCACATGTTTGATAGACATCCTAGTTTGCAGCCCAGGATGCGGGCTATATTGCTGGATTGGTTGAATGAGGTACGACATAGTAGTTTTATCCAAGGTTCTAGCTTATCCTAGGAAGATTTTGGCGCGGCAAGTGCGATTGCGACGACCGATCCAGCGCTGAGAAAACCCCCTACATGTTTGATAGACATCCCAACCTGGAGCCGAGAATGCGGGCTATATTATTGGATTGGTTGAACGAGGTACGTCAAAGTTCTTTTAGCCAAGGTTTCCTGCTTTTAGATTTGAAATTTGCGTCGTCATCGTGAACATAAAATTCGTTAAAGAATATCGTCTGTCTTAGGTAACAGGATTACGCGGAGGAATTCAGAGGTTACAGAGTCGATTTTTGTATTTTATAGAAAGTAAAGTAGAACAGCTAATTCAGAGTGCGAGCGAGGTGGTATAAAGTTTACCTTGTAATTTAATGACGTAGGTTTTTCGGGTTTTCCATGCACATTATTAATGTTATATTAGCTACGAAACAAAGCAATATAGATGTTCTTATTATCATCCCCTAGCTTTGAACCCTTGTTTATTTTTACATAATAATTAAAATTATCCAATTTATTGATGAACATAATATTTTTAAAATTATGTCCTACATTTGAGTTTAAAATTAATCTTAATTTCATGCTGCATTACCTATCCAGTCTTGGAAAGGTAAGTCGACCTATTTTACACAGCGTTCTTTTGTTTTATTGATATTTGTGCTATAATATTTCGGACTTTGTTATATTATAAATTGATGCATTCACTGTGTATAGGGCAGTGACGTCACTGGGGCGAATGACCTCTTTTTTGCTAGTTCAATGACCTATCCAGCCAACGCGTTTGCTAATACATCTAAGGCAATTATGTTTTTATTTTAGTTGTATTTTATTTCAATTGTTAGATAGCATCGCTTTATGGATTTACAAATAGTTTTGATCGGATTTCGGTATAAAAGTTATACGATGCGATGCTATGTTCGTATTGTAACGGTCAGTATCGTGCAACGCGCATTATTCCTAGTATTTATAATTCCTTTGAACCTGTTTCTTTCTAACTGCCTCAGTGGTCTAGTAGCCTGAACCATGGGCTCCCGCATCCGACGCCATGGGTCCGATATCTGTTGATATTCAGAGTTGATATTAGCAATTTATCTCTTGTAAAATTTGAAGGTTTATGCAATATGTTTAAATATATTCCTAGTAGGTACATAAATTTAATTATTAATATAATTTGCATTGTTGTGGTTAAGATAAATCCTGTGGTAACATGTATGTAGCAACAAAAATGCACAGATGTTATCAGGTTCAATGCTAAGTGATTAAAGCTGGTTTTGCGAATTTTGGGGCCCCATTTATGAGTTTGACGTGAACTTTAGGCAACGCGGTTTTTTTAGTGTAATAAAGTAATATCAACCAACATTCATAGTGCGCATAAAATCATAACTATGTCCAGTCCAGCCTGTCCAGGATAGGCGGAGCGTTATCGACCTGAATAAAGCCGCTTCCGCGCCTTCTGTAAATTTTTTACCTGTATTTAAAATTAAATATGCTGTAGGTATTTAAATGTACTTCCATGCTGGACTGGGAGCGATAGAAAAACATGAATGTGCCAGCTGCATCTCCTCCCGGGCATGCTGTAAAAACCAGCTAAGGGATTCGAGGGTTTCAGTATATTGTAAATTAGGCGATGGGCTGACAACCTGTTACTACAGCAATATACAGATCTATCTCAAATACTTAACTTAACCACCCTCAAAAACTTGTCAGACGTGGCGACACGACCCTTGTTTGGGTCGTTGACGCTCTGTCTCCTACCCCATTAGGGATACAGGCGTGATGATATGTATGAACAGTATGTATTAGTGACCCCTTCAGTAGCTTTACAATATTTCCGAGGAGAGAAACAGTTGGAAGAGAAAAATTTCTATTTTTATTGTACAGGGTGTAAGGGACAGCATTCCGCAAACTGTGGGGGGAGTTGCTCAGTCAACGAAACTGAACAACTTTACGCCAGGATTTTTTAACGATTTTTTTAATGACTGTCTCATACAACATTACTACCTCGACCAGACAATTTGTATGGAAAAGCCTTCTTTTTTTTTCATTTCCTGAAAGAATTTCCTGGTTAAAGTTGTTCAGTTTCGTTGACTGAGCAAACCCTATCAATATGCGGGAAGCTGTCCCATGCACTAAGTCCAGCATGGTAGTTAGTAGTCAGTCATAATGTGGGTTGTCCATTCGACAAAAGACCCAATGAACCTTAGTGTTATAGTTTTGAAACAGCCTAGCCATTCATGTTTAAATATAGCGTCGTCCACATACAATGGTCATATAAACAGTATAAACACAAAACGGACGCTAGACAGAGGCCCCGTAACCCGTAACGGAAACTAATATTATAAATGTAAATAAAAAAAAACGTCCCTTCAACGCTCTATAAAAACTTTCAATTGTTTACGCGGCCTCCTAGTCGTGCTGACTACTACCTACTCAAGTGCGATCCACCTTTAAAGCCTCATCCTTTGAAGCTAGTTGAAAACCTTATAAAGCTTTATCTTTTATATATTAGGCGACAATTTTTTCCAATGTGTTTTTCAGTTTTCGAATTTCATTACGTTTATTCGTTACGTTCAATTACGTTTATTCGACGCTTTTACGGTGAAGGAAAACATCGTGAGGAAACCTGCACACATCTACGAAGAAATTCAAAGGTTGTGTGTAACCTAATCTAGGATTGGGTCTGGTTTCCCTTCCGGGTTGCGGAGGTCAGATGGCAGTCGCTCTGTGTAAAAACCAGATCCCTCGTCCAATCTCCTAGATTAGGTAGCCGACCCCGTGAGATACGGGATAAGGCTAGAGAGATGATGAATTGAAATCAGAATTTTCAGCTCGTGAGACTTGTATCTGATGAGTGTTGCTCTAAAAGCCTGTTCTGTCTTATTAGTTTTGACTTGAAATATTTCACTTTTACCGGTTTAGGATAACACTGTTTTTCACAATTGTTTCATAGGGTATAGGCAAATGCGCGATCGTCTCATAAAATATGCGCATTTTTTCGCTTTTTCGGATATTGTCCTTGTTATCGACCTGAATTACGTCAATGTAACTCTTTAACCTACTTGATTTGAAACATAAGTACCTAATTTTCTTTTTTTATCTTTATTGGACATATGGATGAACTTTGTAGTCAGCTGGAGTCAAAATATCACCAAGAAATGGGTTCTCACCATACACCATTGAAAAACATAGTAACAGAGCCTTCCAGAGTAGCTTTTGCTATAATAGTGGTTTGAGTTGCAATATAACTTAACTACATATAAATTATAATTTATATATCTTACGTAGCCGTAGCCCACGTGAATTTACTTTTTTGCACTTATTCGTGACATACTTATTACTTTTGGATATAATTTTCGCAATAAGGACAGGTTTTTTGTACTGAAAATTTCTCAGAGCTGTTTAAGAAAGATCTGATCAAAAATACTACAAAAATGAGCAGCACTAGTCTAGTGATCCGAGCTTTGGGTTGCGGTTTTTATCTGGTTTTTTTTATATCCTATGCGTATCCTATTTATCAGGTAGGGTAGGATGATAAGTCTGAATCTAGATTATTATTAATCTAACCCATTAATAACAACCGACCTACATTATACCCCGTTCATTGTTGAATACTGACAGCTCATAAAAGTTGTGTGCAGAAAATGACATTTTATATGGACTGTCAGTAATCATCTTATGGTGAACGGGCTATAAATATAGAATTTTCGCATTTGTCTATTTGTACAGTTTGCACTGTATATTACAAAAGCACGAGATAAACACGTCTATTTGTTTTTATTTAAGTCAAAACGTGATGTGTATTTGCTCAACGGTATAATGGTAAATTCGACCTTTGTCTTTTAAAATATCGTTATGGATTCTGTTACTATGAAAAATAACTTTTATTATTAGGAACTTCTTGTATTATCGACTGGGTTGTCGAGTCTACGAACTACCCGACCCGAACCGACGAACGTTAGATTTTTAGACCGTCTAATAGGCCTCCGACATGGTTTGTATGACGACTAATATCGAGGACAGCGATAAAGACCGATGGCTTAACGTGCCCTCCGTAACATTTCACGTAATCATTTGTAACATTGCTCGATCTCGATGTATGTATGTGCCACTATTTTACCCCCTTACATAATAATTACCACGATCACGTTGTTAGAGCAACCCTCTCTATTATAATTCTAAACAGGTTTCCCTCTAAGCAGGTGTGATAGTGTGTTGTGGGGTACACACGCTGCGTAAGCGCACTTGTAATTGTAACACGTATGTGGAACAAAACATACATCTAGAAAGAAATATTGTTATAGCCATCGACTGTCGACTGTGTACAAATAGGTCAAAAAAAAATATTAGTAATTTTTGAAAATGTAAGAAAACTTTTTGCATTCTCCACGAAAGTACGAAAAATTCAAAATTTAAAAACATTAAAATTATTGAATAGTGCTTTTTCTTTAATTTAATTACGTATTTCTAAAAAGGAGTAAAACTATAAACGCAGAAACAGAAAACTAACAATGTACAGGGCATTTAATAACTCTGTCTTCATAAAATTAAGCAAAGATTGTGATGGGCCAATCGTCTGTGACCCTGCATCGTATCTATTTTACAAGTTTAGAATTTATTTTCTATGCTATCGAATATGTATGTAATAAACAAATAATCCGCCCAACCGATTTCTTGCTACTGCGGCCTATCTTAAGATTAGGAGATTAGATTAAGTTTATGGTGCCCTAGTTTTTTCGCAAATGCAATTTTGCAGTGCACGCATTAGGCTAGGACCTAGCAGGGAGTGCGTTCACGCATGCACCTAGAGGAAACCGTTAGAGCGACTTTTAATCTGACAGCTCGCGTAAACCCCCCGTTCATGCACGCACTTGCACCTATCAGGATGAAATTTCCCCTGACAGGCGCTTCATAACGCGGTTTTATCAACTGTCATAGTGAAAAGTTCCCCTAATCTTGCGCTAACCAAACTCCCGTGAACGTACCCCAGGTATTCCTTAAATATGACTAACGACTAACACTTCAACCGACTATTTCATGCAAAGTTTAACAATAAAATTGCTATCGATTCGTTGCCGTCACGATTTAACTAAATCTTGACTAAAATTATTGCCGTCACTTTCTGGTCTCTTAGGTATAGACTTAAACTAGTTTTCCGCCCCGCGGTTTCACCCGCAGCTAAGAGTTTTCCCGTGGGATTGAGTTCCCGCGCTGTTCCTACCTTTAAAATTGACGGAATTTCAATACAAACTTCCATCCCCTATTTAACCCACTTAGGGGTGGATAATACAAAAACGCTGAAACACGTGTTCATTATTTTTTAATCTTTAGCCCAAAAACAAAATTGGAAGATCCTGCCATCAAAATTGACGGAATTTCCATACAAACTTCCATCCCCTATTTAACCCTCTTAGGGGTGAAAAATACAAAAATGCTGAAACACGTATAAATTATTTTTTATTCATTAGCCTAAATACAAAATTTGAAGATCCTACCTTCAAAATTGACGGACTTTCATACAAACTTCAACCCCCCTTTTTACCCATTTAGGGAGGGAAAATCCGGAAATCCTTTCTTAGTGGGAGGTTACGTTATAAGAGGAACTTGCTCTCTAAGTTTAACGATTCTAGCTTTAGTAGTTTAGGCTCTGCGTTGATGAATCAGTCAGTAAGGACAAACGATTTTATTAGTATAGATTAGTTGTCGTGTTTTTGCTACTACGAATTGCTACCATTGTCGCCCGCCGGGAACCTAACCCACGACCTCTGGATCAAAGCCCAAGACAGACCAAGGCTCAGTCAGCATAAAAATCCTCTGATGCAAAATCTAAAAAAGATACATAACAGGTATTTCTTTCTGCAGGTGTGTGAAGTCTACAAACTACATAGAGAAACCTTTCACCTGACCGTGGACTATGTGGACCGCTACCTCTCCATCACAGAAGATGTGCAGAAGGGACGATTACAACTAATAGGTAAGAATATTTCCTATTTCCTTGTCATGGACAGCATTAAGTAAAGGTATTGCCACGGCGCCGGTGTTTACAACAGTTGCTAACATTTAGGTACTACCTACACACCCACCTTTACCTACTTATGTGTAAATATCCGGTATGGGAATTGGGAACACTTTCAGACATGTTTCCAAATTATTAAAACATCCTAAGTGATGATATGCAAGCGAGGTGCATAAATTTGTATTCAGTGATTAGATGCAAATTGTCAATATTTCGCAAATGTGGAGCTCTTTGTCAAATAAAACAGCGAAGAGGCATATATGTGCAAGTCGAGTTAGCCATTACCATACTTCATTGTTACATTAATTACTCATACCCAGTAAGCTGAAAGGTGCTTGGAAAGTCGCAGATGAAAATGTGGCCTGTTATTAATTCTCGTTTCGAATTTTCGTTTTCAGGCTTTTTTCATCCAACTAAAATTAAATACCTGCACACATTTCAGGAATAACATGCCTCTTCATCGCGGCGAAAGTCGAAGAGGTTTACCCACCGAAAATAGGCGAGTTCGCTTATGTCACCGACGGAGCTTGCACCACGGATGAAATACTGATGGAGGAGCTACTTATATTGAAGATTTTATCCTGGAGTATTACTCCTATAACTATCAATAGCTGGTTAAACGTGTATATGCAGTTGGCTAGTGAAGGCAGAAGTGCTAAGAGAAGGTGAGCTGCAGGTTAAAAAACTACAGTTGAAATACTGTTAATAAAAAATATCAAGTTAAAGAATAGAAAGGATCTTATCCATATTCGAAAGTAACTCTGTCTGTCTGCTTGTTTGTTTCTTTTTTGAACGGATTTTGATGTTTGGAGTGAGGACGAGACATTTTGTTATTAAATAGTTATTCTACAACTAAAAGAAAATAAAAACTAATCCAGTCACCTTTCCAGTCATGATAGAAAATGACAGGTATAGACAGATTTATATTTGCAACTACGATATACAACCATTACATCTCAATTTCCTATTCCAGATTACTAGGCGAGCGCGAGCCGGGCGTGAACGAACTGCGCGGGTACACGTTCGTGTTCCCGCAGTACTCCTCACTAGAGTTCGTGATGTGCGGTCAGCTGATCGACCTGGCCGTACTACATGTGGATGTGAACATGTTCTCGTATAGTGCGGTCGCTGCGGCTGCTGTGGCACATACCTTCGATACAGAACTGGCGTTGAGGGTGTCTGGTAAGTGAATAGTTTGTCATATGTGAATAGTTGTTCACCATTACAAATTCACATTAGCCAGAAATAATGTTATTTCTGGCTAATGTGAATTTGTAATGGTGAACAACTATTCACATATGACAAATAAGTATTAACTTAGCAGACACCCTAACGCAGTTGTATCGAAGTATGTGCCACAGAAAGACGCTAAGCGATCTGCACTATACGAGAACATGTTTCATTCCACATGTTGTACGCCTAGGTCCTGATCAGCCTGACCGCCATCGTCGTACTCTAGTGAAGGGTGTGCGTGCGGGGGGGTGACGGGGAGTTGGTGCAGATGTCGAGCGGTCTGCAGCACATCTGTCCTGAGCTCAACGCGGACGAGAGCCATCGCATACAGAGCCACAACGTCACGCTGGATATGTTTGTGAGTATTGCTGCCATAACAGCTCATATACGTCCCCACGAGGCACGAACCTACCTATCCTGAATTGAGAATGTTATTATGTGTGCAAAATAGCTTGAAAGTACGACTGCTAAGAAAACTGCTTAGTAGCGTGACGTCGTTGCGCTAACGCGCGGTACTAATAACGTGTGGTCTGGCCGGGTTACCCGCTCTTTTTTAAATTCCGTGTCTTGAAATAAGTAATTCGTTTCACAGGTATTATTATTTTCAACAGACAACATGATGAGCTAAAAAATCTAGTATACCGCCTCAGTTAACCACATCAACACGTGGGCCTATTACAGATTAGCCAACTTTACACAGAACCTTAGAATTTGATTGCATGTGTGCCCATAACATCGCGAACATATTATGTTCGCGATGTTTTTCTTCAGCGTCAAATAAACATAACGTATGAAATTCGATAATTAAAAAACACTGGTAGGGGTTTGAACTGCGAACGATTTATCATCAAATGTTGATCTGAAATGTTTACATAAGCAGTCAAAATTATCAGTACTTATTGCACACAGAAACATGGTTAACCAATTTCCTCTTAATTTATTGTGTCAATAATTATCAGTTTGAAAATAAAACAAATAGATACCTACTTTATTGTAGTAATTATGCCATTCATGAACTTTATCTCCGGAGTAGGTAAGATTTGACACCAATCATTAAATAAGTGGCCTTGTGCCCCTGTTCTATGAATGAGATATAGTGGATAAAAACAAGTTACTATCCGAATTTTGAGGAACTATCCTTCCGCATATTAGAACCCGCTGTTTATGAATTATCTCGAATATATTCTCCAAAGGTTTTTGTTTTAGAAAACTATTTATTGAAAACCATGTAGCGTTAGGTGTATACCGTGCCGAAGACGATTATGCTGTTGTATTTTTTTTAAGTCCTGATTTGTTATTTTTTTACCCGACTGCGCAACGCAAAAAGGAGGGTGATGTGTTTATCAGCCTATCTATGTATGTATATATAGGCACTCTAGAGACCAATCGCGTGGGCCGATTTAAATGATTCTTACGTGTTAATCGATTCGTCTTAACCATGCAGGTGTCACTGAAGACATTATTTTGATGAAAATTTAATATAGCGACAATCAGGCGCCATTTTGTGAAATGAAAAAAAAACTTCGACGAACTATGCCGAGTGGGTATTTGAAAATCAATTTCGAGTTTTTATACATCATTTTTCGTTTTGAACACTCGTTTATTCTACGCAGTTGGGTTTTTTGAACTTTTTAAATGACTTGTGCGCTGTAAGATATTTTGTTTAATAAAAAGCGGTAAAACAGTGTTCTCCTTTTACAGGATAAAGTATACACCCAAATGCTGGACACGCAAGAAACGCAATCCACGCAAGAGACAGCCTCCACCTCGCACACGCAAGACACCGAGCACATCTACCCCCCCACGCCCCCCCCACTCCGACCAGAAGAGCCCCACCACCTCCCCCACACCAAGACCCCCTCCACCAGGCATCCAGTCACAGTACCAGACGGAGCATTGCCTGTTGAATGATACTGGATAAAGGTGTGTTGTTGTACTGCCTTTGTTGTTATACTGTGGTATTTTGAAGACTGTTTGGTGAGAACTATGTTTGGTGACTATGAGACGTGGTGTAAATAGGGTGTGATGGGAAAGTGGAAGTTTTGAAGTAGATTAATGTGTTCATGCAATTGAACAACTTGCTGCTAGGAAAACGTGGCGTGAAATACCGGGTGTAAGGACAGCGTACCGAAAACTGAAAGGGGTTGCTCAGTCAACGAAATTAAACAACTATCGCCAGGAAATTCTTTCGGGAAATGCTTTTTTTTTTTTACTTTTCCTTACACAATGACCACCTCAATAAGAAAATTTGTATGGAAAAGAAAAAAAACATTTCCTGAAAGAATTTCCTGCTGATAGTTCCTCAGTTTCATTGACTGAGCAACCCCTTTAAGTTTTCGGTATGCTGTCCCTTACACCCGGTATAAATCACCTGTTCTGTACAGGAGTGCAGTTGGGAAAGTTGTTCATTTTATTCAACTATGCTGATTCTTAACAACTTCATTGTATCTCAATAATGTTATTATATGTCATAAACACATTACCTTCTTGAATATTGAAGTAGTACCCACTGTGCTATTTTTAACTATTTTTCATCTCGTATTTCAGTGACTTTTTCCATGTATTTTCATACACGATGACGGTGGACGTCTCAAAGACTGTTTAGTTGTGTTTCAAATAGCCAGTGATGGTTTTATTATTGTAAGAACTTAGGCGAGTTACACGCCATTAGAAAATCTCAAATAATTTTGAATGTGTTGAAATATAGTAATATATTTTCATGATAAAGTATTTTGTGCGCTACAAAAAACGTGATTCTAATATATGTATATTATAAAATGGGCTTAAACAAGATGTTTGAAAGGTTTTTACCAAAGAACAAAAGCAGCTAACGCGCGAAATCTGTATTGTTTGAAATTCAAAGACTGCTAAGGATTTTGTATATTTTCTGATTAATCTGTTGAGAAATTAATAGTGTGTTGTGTTTGACGGCTTCCTAACACACTCAAATGACTAACTGGCTGAAACTGCATGAACTTACATATGAGACAAAATCCTTAGTCGATTTTATAAACATGTTACTATTCGGCGGGAATAAAGAAGTTATATTTTATTTTTTAAGAACCTCTGCAGAACAAAGGCCTCTCTCCCTTCCTTCAAGATATTTCTAAAGTTGGTATATATTGGTTAGTCAGAAAATAGGAACTAAACTTTCATTACAGTATTCGTTACAGCCATAAAACTATCGGAAAAAGTATTGGAAAATTTCCGATATCCAGTGTGAGGGTCCAAACTGACAAAGTAATATAGGGTCCTGAAGACCTGCCCTACAATGCTGTTGCTTCGCCCCTTTGTTCACCTTCATGAACTCTACGGGGTGTAAGAGACAGCTTACCGCAAACTGATAGGGGTTGCTCAGTCAACGAAACTAAACAACTTAAGCCAGGATTATTTTTCAGAAAATGAAAAAAAAAACACCTCGATCAGACAAATCGTATGGAAAAGCCATTTTTTTCCATTTCCTGAAAGAATTTTCTGGTGAAAGTAGTTCACTTTCGTTGACTGAGCAACCCCTATCAGTTTGCTGGAAGCTGTCCCTTACACCCGGTATATGCCCTTGGAATCTATTCTATGATCCTCTAGAGTTCAACTTTATGCATCACGTTGAAGTAGCGCACAGTGTTTCAATATTTAATAAATGGTGTACATAATATTTCGAACTGTATAAACTGCAGTTTCAACATTACTACCGAGTGAAATTGAAATTATTCGACAAATTTTGAGGGCGAGTTCAGGCCATGAAACTGAACAACTTTCCCTATGGAACATAGGCCATCAGACGAAAAAAAAATTTTGGTCTTTCATAGTGAAGTCACTCAGCTGATGGGGCCGTTTGTATGGGAGGTCGTTTTTTTTTTTTAAGTTTGACGTCTTATGTTCCATGGGGAAAGTTGTTCAGTTTTATGAACTGAACTCACCCTCAAAGTTTGTCGAATGATTTCAATTTCACCCTGTAGTTTCGGTGTTACATCAATGTAACACTTATCGGAATTACATTTATTATCACTTTATCACACAAATGTGAATACATAAATTCAAGTACACATAAATTATTATAAGACCTTAAAAAAAGGAGTTGTAAATCTAAAGTACATTTTTTTTATTTACGTTTTTCACTTGTCTTTCTCAGTGCGTGTATGGTTATGTCAAGTCAAAATAGCGACTAAATTTATACTATGTTAATAACATAGACTATAGGTTTGCCATTTTGTTCCTAATATAAAAGTACACATCAGAAAACATTGTAAGGCAGATATGAGCTTGCCAGATTAACTACGGGCTGTAAGGGACAGCTTCCCGCAAACTGATAGGGGTTGCTGAGACAACGAAACTGAAAAACTTACGCCAGGAATTGTTTTCAGGAAATGAAATTAAAATTTGACTTTCCTATACAAAATTACCACCTCGATCAGACAATTTGCATGGAAAGTTCCTGAAAGAATTTCCTTGTAAATGTTGTACAGTTTCGTTGATTGAGAAACACCTATCAGTTTGCGGTAAGCTGTCCCTTACACCCGGTATAACTGCTTAGACATTCCTTTATCATAACATCTACATGTAAGATTCCACTAACCGCAAGTATAAGTAGTTGCTAGCGTTTTCCTCTATAATTTCGCAGCTTTTGTTATAATATTTATGTATTTTCAGTATATATCGCATGTTTGTATATAAAGTGAAATGCATTGCAATCATTTTCAATCAATGTATTGTTTGGGCGTTAGCCTCGTCATTATAAAATTCCGTAATGATTTTTTGGTACTGCATGCTTTCTTGATCATCAAACTAATATGTTACAAATCAAATAAACTTAAATCTGATATTTGAATGCTAAAAATAAAAGTTAAGTATAATAAAAATAATAATTTGCTGAGGCAACTTAGGTCTGATTATTTCCTGTAAATAATTTAATAAAATGTAATATAAATTATTACCTTGATGATAAATGAGCGGGAAAATGCTCACTAGACTGATTGATTACGAGACTTATCAAGTCTAATAAATTCTTTAAAAATGGGATTTATGTATATCGATATTTCTAAGTTTAACTTTACTTCTAGAACAAAATAATTTATTTCTAATATCTTTTCATAAAACATTAACATCGTTTTTAACCAAAGACTGCTTTTGCCGGCTGGACTGTCGACTAAAGAAATTTTATTATTTATGAAAATGTACAATGGCAAATTAGGCTAAAGTCACTCAATAAAAATTGACTTTAGCTTAAGTTAAACATAATTTTATCTATAAGTCAGCGTAAAATTGTAACAACTGTTAGTTTACAAACTCACTCGTCAGTTTATAAACTTTCGGTAGGCTAGTTTATAAATTTCCTAAGATAGATTATGATCTAACGGTTTATGCAATGTTACGGTGACATATATGCTTTCAGTCCTTAATGCGGCACACATTCTACACCCATGGCTTTTTGTCTAAATTGGCACCATGGGGATATTTCTACATTCGATTTTATCTCGATAAAGTTTTAAGTGAACAGTCAGCGGAAATAGATTATTTCACATTTCTATTGTCATCTAACATCATCATTTCATACATTGTTACGCTTTGACACAATTTATTTTACCATAATATCTATAAGTCTATATACATCGTCTGTATAGAAGGATTTTTACTTGTATAAATACTATAAATATTTATTAATTTGTTTTCTAAGAAAACTTTCTTCTTTTTTTGAATTTTTTGTAAGCTTGTTCAATATGGCCTCGACATTTGCAAAACTTTGGGACATGATCTATGTTGTTAAAAAATATACTTATCTTCAGCACACTTACAAACTCTATTCATCTCTTTCGCATCACGTAGGTGCGATAAAGCTGGAAAGAGGATTGAAAGTTAGATTCAAAATTGTATTATTGACGCGTGTTTCACAACACTTTTCGGAATTTCTTTTACGAATCCATCGAATCACCTTTGATATTTTAGCAAATGATTATACCTACATCATTTCCATCCTGATATTGTCAACGGATATTTTACAAGAAACTTGAACCTGCTGTTTTGCGGCTTTACTCTGTAACCTCTGTATTTACTGGTATGAATAACTAAAAATGTTATTTTATAGACACTTGTTTGTAGTTCACATAATGTTTGTAAGGTACCTATTCACTAAAACCGGGTATTTTGTTTAGTAAATTGACGTAGGATTAAGTCGAACGATTACGCTTATGTAAAAAGGTGAAAACTCGCCTTAAAATAAGACTTAGATAGATTTGTTACTTTATATCAAAATAATTTAACTATATTCTAGCAGTAAATAGAGTGTGCTTGTAGTTTGTAAGTTATTTTTATATCGATTTATTTGAAACTAATATAAAAAGTGATGTTTAGTAATGTTTTTTTCAATTGTATTCCGTATATTGAGCATGGGATCTCATAGACAGTTTGGTAGCCATAATTTTTGTTAATTAATCACCTGTGCAATAAACAGCCGAATCTGATCACACGTATGTCTGTACACTTGGAATGTCACGGCGATATAGTATTAAATAAATGGTGTTGATGATATTCTGGTTGTTTTAAATTAAGCTGCACCCAGAAAAACAAAATTTGTCAAGTTAAGGCGAGATGTATAGAGAAATGGTGTTTTTGTGGTATTTATAACATTGATTTCAGTGTTATATTTTACTTTAATTCTTTACTTAGCGGCCCTTGGGCGTATTTTTTTGATAAATAAGTATTTTATTAGATATAACGATACCTCAGGCTCAAAGGTCGTAAAGGACAAAATGAGACTTTTGAGGAAAAGCAAAAAACGAAGAAAAAATGTATTTGAGTGCGCATTCTGTCATTGGTTGGAAAGGGACAACTGTGGACCAGTGTCGCCTTAAGTATGTAAGCCTACAATCCCAATGTTATTAATTCTAAAAGTACGGGGAGTTTGAAAATAAAAGATTTAAAATATTAAAATCACAATTTGTACTCCGAGGTAAAAATTACACATTCATCATATCAACAAATTAAAACCGACACATTCTAATAACATTTTAAAATCAGTAATCTCACTGGATTAATACTTACACACTAAAATTTTAAAGTAGGCTTACAGCCATTTTAAAACTAAAAGGAAGTAAAGGACGACACATTTCACGGCCTTGGGTCTGGCATCCTGCGAAAGAAAACATAACGTACCTACTAAGTAAGATAATAATAACGTAAATAGATCTTGTATTTGTTAACATAGGTTGCATTTGACAACCTATATTTTGCATTTGACAACCTAGATTTTGCATTTGACAACCTAGATGTTGCATTTGACAGTCTAGAAGATGATTTTGTATGAAGGGTCAAATTTTTTTTTCGTCTTTCGACCTTTCCTTAGGGAAAGTTGTTCAGTTTCATGGGTAGATTCACACATTTCACGATGCATATACCCTTTATATTACACGTTGTACAGATGTTGCTTCAATCTCAACCTAAATGTAGCATTTGTCAATCTAAATGTTGCATTTTTCAACCTAGATATAATTTTATCAACCTAGATGTTGTGTTCGTTAACCCAGATTTTGCATTTGTCAACATACATGGTGAATTCGTCACCTTAGATGTCATGTGTGTTACTTTAGCAGATGGCGTATTTGTCGAACTATATGCTGCATTTATTAACCTAGATGTTGCATTTGTCAACCTAGACTAGATGTGTTTGTTTTTACCTGTGTATGCTGACGCGGGGCCCGGCGGTGACGCTGGCGTCCTGCGGAGTGAGGAATACGAACTGACGACTTGTATTCTTGCACGCGTGATCGATCAGTAGTTTCAGCACTATTTTTCGGTTCACGTCATCCTGCCAAGGAAAAAATAAAGGTTTGTAAAATTAGAAAATTATAATGAAAGAGAAGGACAAAAAATAAAATAATATCGATAGTGATGAAATTGTTAGTGGTGATATTGCTATTAATAAAATGGTTGTTAATTGTGATGATAGGGTTGATAATTGTGATGAAATTGTTGATGATAGTGATACATAAGGTGGTGATAAACTCACCATAAACACATCAAACTTGGTAGCTCGACGCAATCCCACAGCGCCATAATTATTTATTATTTATTATTATTTATTTATTTATTATTTATTTGAAAATAAATTTTACAGCATTACAGCATAGCCTATGCACTGTAAAACTAGAATAACATGAATATCAATGTTTACAAAGAGAACAATAAAAACAAAATACAATAATTAAAACTGAATACTTTCAGCAAAAGATAAACATTCTTTGTTAATATTTGTGATGGGATCAGCAAATAGATCAATATGTGGATACTTTTGAAGGAGTGTATTAAGGAGACTGAGCGCAAGTACCAGCGGAGAGTGGGCATGATGTTCAGTCCGTACAGAGGGTACCGCCAGCAGACGATGACTGCGGCCTCTCAAGTAGTTGTCAGGCACAAACAAACGACAAACACATGATACTAGTTCCGGACAGACCAAGTCACCCCTCAGAAGCCTGCATGCGGTGGTTAGAGACACATAGATTCGTCGCGTTTGTAAGAAATTAAAACCCAGGACACCCACAAGAAACCGAGTAGGATATAGAAAAGGATAATATCCATAAATTTTCTTATACATGAACCTTAGAAAAGCTTTCTGTATTTTTCTAGCAATAAGCAATACGTGGATTCGTGTGGGCTCCAGACTATGGCTGCTGTTTCAAGCTTACTGCGTACCAAGGCAGAATAAAGTAAAGTTATTGCATTGGGATCTTTAAAGTCACGGCAGTTTCTTAGCACAAAGCCAAGCCTACCGTAACTTTCTTTAGCTAAGGATTTTATGTGGTCGTTGAAA
Source organism: Scrobipalpa atriplicella (assembly GCA_029255725.1). NCBI lineage: Eukaryota > Metazoa > Arthropoda > Insecta > Lepidoptera > Gelechiidae > Scrobipalpa > Scrobipalpa atriplicella. The sequence continues at coordinate 18,633 of JARACY010003279.1, forward strand.
GTTAGTTTAGGGTCAAACAGGACACCTAGATCCTTGGTACTGTCTACACGGTTGATTATTTCTGAGTCTAATGTATAAGTAGTTAATAAAGGTTGTAAAGCGCGAGTAAATGATAAAACATTGCATTTGCTAGAATTAAATAGTAACTTATTTTTAACACTCCATTGAAATACTCTATTGATATCATCCTGCAAAAGCCTGGAGTCATCTCCTTGATTGACGACGCGAATAAGTTTAAGGTCGTCTGCATAGAGAAGACACTTAGAGTGTAAAATTGAATCTTCGAGGTCATTAACCATAAGAATAAATAATAATGGACCCAATATAGAGCCTTGACTTACTCCTGATCTAGTGTAGTATGTTTGAGAGACATATGAACCATACTTGACAAATTGCTTGCGTTCACTCAGATAATCTGCGAAAAAATTTAGTAGCGCGGTACTGAATCCGACTGCACACAATTTATCAAGAAGTATTTCATTGTCGACGCGGTCGAAGGCCTTTTGGAAATCAAAATATACTACGTCCACTTGCGAACCATTATCCATATGACCAGAAACAGTATCGACAAGTGTGAGAAGGTTTGTATTAACTGAACGACCATACCTAAAGCCATGTTGAGAATTAGAGAGAAAAGGTGCAACTTGTTTAGAAATTTTATAATGAAGAATTGTCTCGAAGAGTTTAGGAAGAGCAGATAAAATCGCTATTGGTCTATAATTCTCAACTGTAGTGGTATCTTTAGTTTTTGGAATTGGACTAACCCGGGAAACCTTCCAAACGGCTGGGTATTGGTTTTTTTTCAACGCAAGATTAAACATGTGTTTGATGGGAATTAACAACTGATTTTTAAGAGCTTTGAGAAGATAAGCAGGAATGCAGTCTGGTCCAACAGCACTACGTGGCTTTAATTTATCTATGGCCCTAGTTATATCAGCATCTGTAATGTTTTCTATCTGGATGAGATTTGATGATAAATTTGTGCTATTTTTCATTACTTCGTCTGCATCTAAATCAGGGGTGTCAGGAAGAAAAACATTTGAAAAGAAATCGGCAAAAGCATTAGCTAATTGAGATCCTTCAAAAAAGTCACCTTTATAGGATACTCGGGGTTCAAATCCACCATTTGATTTGAGGCTATTAATATGTTGCCAAAAAGCACGAGGATTTTCTCTAATTTTTTCTACTACATCATCAACATATGAATCGTAAGCCAGGGCAAGTTTTTCTTTGAGGGAAGATCTCAAGTTACTAAAAAGTTGATAAATGGACCTGTCACTACTGCTCTTCCATAAACGATGTAGAGTAGCTTTGCGATTGATTTCCTTAATGATGTCCGTAGTGTACCATACTGGGTAACGCCTGAGTCGTTTGTTAGGCCTGACTTTCTTCGGGACACTAGCGTCAAAGATACCATACATGATAGTATAAAATTCATTAACAGAATAATCGGGATTAAGAGAGTTTAGAACCAAGTCCCAGGAAACAGCATTTATTAATTGATATAGGAGATGAAAATCAGCTTTTGCAAAGTTCCAATCTCGTCTATTGTCAACATTACTTGGCGGCAACGCCGGTGATCTATTTTGAAGTCTAGGATCTTTAACTATTGGTATTTCAAATTCAAGAGGCGGGTGATAAGGATCTGCAAAAGGCACTAGTCCATCCCCTGGAACCTCCCGTACAGTAACACTCTTAATACACTCCGGCAACAAAACGACGTCCAGCTTACCTCCCATCGCATTAATTACATCGTTTTTATCAGTCATATCACAAACATTTAAAAAATAACAGAAATAACCACGTATATTTTCAGAGGCACTATTTAAATTTAAGTCTCCTAAAAGAATAACAGTTCCATTTAATGAAGTTATTTTAGATTCTACTTTTAAAAACCAGTTCATGTAAACGCTATCTATGGAGCTTGGAGGGATATATACTACGCAAATGTGAAAATTAGCATTATGATAAGAAAAGGAAGCCCATAAATCTTCTCCTTGGTCGGTCTCTAAGTCTACACGTCGACGCAGAAGAAGGGACGGGCGCGTCACTAGCATCACTCCGCCGCCGCCACGTCCAGCACGGTCACGCCGCATCACGCTCCAGTCACCACATGCAACCTCAGCGTTGGAAAAAGTGCTGTCCAAGTTTGATTCAGTAATTGCAATAATGTCTTTTTCCAGTAATAGTAGATTCTGCCTCCACGAAACTAGTTTTGTCCTCAAGCCTCTAACGTTTTGATAAAAGATGTCTAGTGTGCGAGTCGGGTTATTATCAGTGACTGATACATTGTTTTTAGTTATGTCTTGGCTGGTTATTGGTGTATGCTCTTCGAAAAAACTGCCAGGGTTTAATTCTAGCGTTGACAGGCCAAACATCACTCGACAAACACTTATCATAGTATTCTTCTGGAACAGAGATCTTGTATGATTTATAATTGCCACGGGATTTAAGTTCATCGACGGTACAATTTCCTGATGCGCATAGCAATTGGAGATAGTTAGACACTTCTTCGGGTCCTGATGCCATGTTCCATAGATGAATGAGTTTCCGGGTTTCAACAGCTTTTAAAGAAGTGACTTCTGGACCTGCAGTGCCTTGTAATGAATTAAGTTTCCTCTTCTGTTTAGACAGAACTTCCTTCCAACCGCCATGTTTCTCATGTTCATCCGAATCATCATCGCTAGAATTTTCTTCATAAGTTTGCAATACGGCCCTAGAGCTAGGCGGGACAGAGGATGCAGCTGCAGATGAAGTGGCGTTACTATTATCATTAGTTTTATTATTGATATTGCCAGATGGTGGGGGGCGTTTGGATGGCATGTTCACAGATGCGTTTGACGCGGCTGATATATTATTTTGGTGCTTGCGTTTTGGCTTAGGTTTCCTCTGGTAATGAAAGCCACGGTCGAATATGACCTTCCTACACAGGATATTGAAAAAGTAGTTGACACGTTTCACTTGCATTTGATACATAAACTCACCATAAACACATCAAACTCATCCATGAAGTGGAAACGGTAACTCGACGCAATCCCACAGCGCCATAATGAAAGCCACGGTCGAATATGACCTTCCTACACAGGATATTGAAAAAGTAGTTGACACGTTTCACTTGCATTTGATACATAAACTCACCATAAACACATCAAACTCATCCATGAAGTGGAAACGGTAACTCGACGCAATCCCACAGCGCCATAATGAAAGCCACGGTCGAATATGACCTTCCTACACAGGATATTGAAAAAGTAGTTGACACGTTTCACTTGCATTTGATACATAAACTCACCATAAACACATCAAACTCATCCATGAAGTGGAAACGGTAACTCGACGCAATCCCACAGCGCCATAATGAAAGCCACGGTCGAATATGACCTTCCTACACAGGATATTGAAAAAGTAGTTGACACGTTTCACTTGCATTTGATACATAAACTCACCATAAATACATCAAACTCGTCCATGAAGTAAAACGGCAGCTCCACACAATCCCACAGCGCCATAATAAAGGCCACAGTAGAATATGACCTCTCTCCACCGGATAGTGAGGAAGTGGTGGAGGCGTGTCGCTTGGCGCTGGACTCGCGCCCCGTGCACTTGATCTCGAGCGTGCTGCGGGCGTTGTCTATCTCCATGCTACCCTGGTGGACGATGTAGAAAATTAGATACAGTTTAGGTTTATGTAAATGAAACCTAAGATACAGGTAATCAATTTACTTAGTTTAGGTATCAATACAATTTTAACAGATTTTAAAATAAATCATTAGTACTTACTTTAAGTTAATCAGTTATTGTTTACATTTTATTCTACTTTGTATATTTAAGTTAGTAACTAATTAGTAATTACATTTATATTAGTCCGTAATTAATAATATTTGATGTAAATATTATTTTATGAAATAAATTATTCTTATTCTTATTATTATGTTTACTGAATCAAAAGAGCAACAGTCGCATTCCCGTGTCTCCTATTACCTACTCAAATGTTGGCGTTTTAATAGTTGACTATTTGGGAAGTCGATATTTTGGAACAGTAAACCAAATGTATCTCTTAAGAGAATCATTTAAATTAAAAGATCTTACGGAATATCCTCGTAAGGAGAGCATGGCTTGGAATGACTTCTGCACCCAGCGCGCGATGTCCACCTGCACGCGGTGACAGATCTTCAGGTGACGCTCAGACGTCGCTTTGATCTGTCGAAAACATTAGTTTGAATAACTGACTGAACTAGTATATATGGGTTCCTACTTCCAGGAATAATGATGCCACAAGACGTGATTTCGCCATTTCTTCGTAAAGGTAGTATGCTGGCTAACACACTTGCACTATATAGGAAGTTCCTAGTAGGAAGTAGTAGGAACTAAACTGGCACAAAAACAAAAAAACAAAAGAAAAGTTGTTCAGTTTGAGAAAACTTGGTCTGTGTTGAGAAACGTTGTTCCGTTTTGAAAAGTTGTTCAGTTTTGAGAAAAATTGTTCAGTTTGAGAAAAGTTGTTCAGTTTGAGAAAAGTTGTTCAGTTTTGAGAAAAGTTGTTCAGTTTTGAGAAAAGTTGTTCAGTTCAAGAAAAGTTGTTCAGTTTGAGAAAAGTTGTTCAGTTCAAGAAAAGTTGTTCAGTTTAAGAAAAGTTGTTCAGTTATATGAGAGTAGAAAAAGAAACTGACATCTTCAATGAGCTTGCGCAGGTTCCTGAGCGTGTTGTGGTTGCGGCGGTACTTCCTCTCAACGTCCAGCAGCCTCTCCGCGACCTGTTGCTTGCTCAGTCCGTCGCTGCGCATCGAGTTCAGTCGCTGCTCTGTCTTCTTTAGCTCGCTCATTACAGAGGATTTCTCTCTGTTGAACAAATTAACCAATTTAGGGTTGGACTAAAGTCAGTACTTGTCGTCGATTTCGTTACATGCGTACGCACTCCTGCTCTCTTTCTCACTCAAGTAAACGACGGTCCGCGTGTCAGAAAAGGATAGAAACATAAACTTCGCCACAGATTACTAACCTCGCTTCCAATTTTTTTTATAATTGATAGGCATGCTGTACAGATTCCGCTAGTCCTCATTTAGTTTTTGATGGCATGTCTGCCACTTTTTCATAGCCGAATTAGCAATCCTAATCCTAATAATATTATAAACGATGGATGTTTGTTACTCTTTCACGTCACGGCTGGATTTGGTATGGAGGTAGCTGATACCCTGGATTAACACATAGGCTACTTTTTACCCCAGAAAAATGCCTGATTCCCACGGGAAAACTCAGTAAGCCGCGGGTGAAACCGCGGGGCGGAAATCTAGTAAAAAAATAAAACAGAAAAAAACAGTGTCTCACCTCGGGTTATCAATCCTTTCACAAAGTTTCTCCGCTTCATCAATCTTCTCCTTGATAGCTGAGAACTTGGCTTCAAGTATGGACTCTACTTGAGTCAGTTTCCGCTGGTCTTCCTTGAGTTTCTGTTGACAAGTCTGTCGTTCTGTCACGCCTTGGTCTAGCTTCAGTTGCTCTTGGTCTATCTCTTCCTATTGGAGTAAAGTAAAAAATAAACATATTAAAGCGGGTAGGGATTGGATGAGAATAACTGAAGACCGAGCTGAGGTGGCGTGCCATGGGAGAGGCCTATGACCAGCAGTGGACTGATACAGGCTGATGATGATCGTCTTTTTGAAACATCTCGTTATGAAGAACTATAAAGCATACCACATATAATTTTCTGACTTGCTGAAGTGTAGTGTTTTCTAAATATTTCTAACGGATATAAGTTGTTTTTGTATTATTGTTTAGAATATACATAATCATCTGTAATAACCCTCAAAACTCGTCAGGCGTAGCAGAATCACCTTCCTTAGGTCGTTTTTGCTCTGCCTACCCTATTAGGGGTAAAGGCGTGATTTTATGTATGTATGTATGTCTAGAAAACTTTGCGGCATTGGTTTTGAGTCTTTTATAGGAGCCGTGACCTCGAACGACTTATAGTCTGTGTCTGTGTTTGGTAGGGGACAATATGGACAATAAATATCCTGTGATGGATGATCAGATCACATAACAAACGCTTAAGTCAAAATTCAACATCTGATTTTTTGATATTTTAAAAATATATATAAATAATTTGTAAACTAGAATCACTATTTTAGAGTTTTTTCATTGTAACTTTGTCGAATTATCCTTTCTTTCGAGAGAAATAATTTTTTGAAATATGATTTATTCCATGTTACGCATCACAAAATCTTCGAAACTGTATATTTATTTCAGTACCTAATGGAAAATGAGGTCTTGTGGATTTACACCCATCTATTTATTCAAATACTTACACTGAGACTGCGACAGGCGGCAGTAATCTTGTTCAGCTTGGTCTTGACTTCCTTCATCCTGGAGTCGTACTCGTCCACTTTCTCCTTGTACTGTTGTTCTTTGGACTGGAACTGCTCCACTTGGAGCTTCAGGGTTTGAAGTTTCTCTTTGGAGATGTTTAGTTCGTCCACCTACGATTTGGAAAGGAGATTTCGTGAGTACAAAAATAGATAGGTAAATAAATGTCTTCATAGTTTTGCGAGATTTTCAGTCTTATCAAGAAATAACTAGAATAAATTCAAATCAAATCAAATCAAATAATACTTTATTGTACACAGGAAAACGCAGATTAAACATACATAACATGACATAGAAGGCGGCCTTATTGCTTAGGTAGCAATTTCTTCCAGGCAACCTGGGGTCCAAAAAAATTTGCATGTATAATATCTTATTCAGGCAAGAAGGCTTGCTCGCTAGGAGTCTCCAGCCACTATCGTTACTGTATTTTCGTAACTGTTTCAAACGAAATAAAGTTTTTTTTTAATTCTGAAGTATGAGTCTTAGCTTTTTAAAACCGAGTTTACTTTATTTATCTCTCTACTTATCTTTGTAAAGACTTAGTAAATATGTAGGATGCGGCGCATGTGTAATATTTAATTTAGGGTCTCAGTCGCACTTCAATTCGAGCGGCTTGTAGTCTAACCTTCGTGTTTGGGCCCCACAAGAGCGACCTAAGTTGCCTTCCTGGTGTATGTGTCTAGTGTCTATCTCTATCTGCATCACAACTTACCAGTACAGCATGATGCGGCGCCTGCGTGGTGTCGAGCGCCTGTTCCGCAGCCCTGGCGGCCTCCTCAGCATCATGTTTGGCCCCCATGAGCGCCTGTAGCTGCCTGGCTGCAGTACGCTCGGCCTCCCTTGCTTGTTTGGCGGCCTGGTTCAGTTGTTCCGCCTGCGCTTCAAGGGCTCCAAGCTTTGATTCCGCCTCTTGGATCTCGGCTAGGACTTGCCTGTTGGTGAATAAGCATAATTTAAAAAAGAAAAAATAAACAGTCACATGTCGATGTAATCTAGGTTATGACCAGTGTAGCACTGGTTACGAACAATGTAGCACGGGTTACGAACAATGTAGCACGGGTTACGAACAGTGTAGCGCGGGTTACGAACAGTGTAGCGCGGGTTACGAACAGTGTAGCGCGGGTTACGAACAGTGTAGCACGGGTTACGAACAGTGTAGCGCGGGTTACGAACAGTGTAGCGCGGGTTACGAACAGTGTAGCGCGGGTTACGAACAGTGTAGCGCGGGTTACGAACAGTGTAGCGCGGGTTACGAACAGTGTAGCGCGGGTTACGAACAGTGTAGCGCGGGTTACAAACAGTGTAGCGCGGGTTACGAACAGTGTAGCACGGGTTACGAACAGTGTAGCACGGATTACGACTGGCGTAGCACAGGCTACGGTATGGACTATGTAGCTTGAGTTGATGGGTTACTACTTCTGGTTTAACGTTGATTAAAAAAGTTGTACTTCTGATTATTAAAGATGTAGGAACATCATCATCAAATTCGCATCCTCTATTGCAGAAGGTCGTATCCGTCTTAAAATATTTCTAGCTTCATTCATAAGATGTTTCCACTCGATCTAGGAGACTAGTAACCATGTGATTTCGACAAAGTGCTAATGTATGTAAGCAAAACTGGTTCACTTCATAATAGAAAGAAACTGTGAAATAAAAATAAAACTGTGTATAGTATAGCATATTTACATACACCTTCCTCTCGCCGGTGCTGGAATGCAAGTAGCGGCTGGTTCTGTTGGCTCCACCGTAGCTGCGGTAGTTGGGTGCCGGGTAGTACTCCGACGAGTCCAGGGTCACGATCTTGGAGCAGTTCTCCGGGACGTTCTCTTCGGTGTCTGACAGGCGAACGGCATCGTCTGGTGGGATATTGAAGTGAGTTTTAATATGTATTTTAGTTGTATTTCTGTCTCTATTTTATTCTTATTTTAGAAAGTGACAGGACCAAACTAATACGTATAAGATAGATAGCGTTTGCAACAGAATCGGCAGTATTGGCACAATATAGGATGAAATGATGATGATAAAAGAGGTATCTAGAATTTGATTGGTCTCACCACAACGTCCAAGGCGCATAAATATCCACTAGCGCGCATTTTGTTGCGGCACATGTCGTGGGATTTGAGGAACTTGCTAGTGGGTACATTCTATAATGATGTTGGATCATCTTACCATGGTCAGGCACCAGTAGAATGGACTCTAGACCAACATTATCAATCAAGAAATTGGCCACGACGGGATCTTGTACATCTACAGCATCCAAAGCGCACAAGTACCCGCTAGCGCGCACTTTGTTCCGGCGCACGTCATGCGCTTTGTTCAGGAACTTGCTGCACGTTACAGCTGGTTTGCCGCCGCTGCCGTAAACCTAAAAAAATATATAGTAAGGTAACATACATACATGAAATCACGCAGTCACGCTTTTATCCCTTGCGGGGGAGGTAGAGCGTAATAAAAGGCGCCCTCGCCACGTCTGACAAGTATTGAGGACAATTTTAGATTATAGCAGCGTGTCGTGTATCGCTATAGCTAATAGTGACATACACTAACTCTCAAATCCCTTTTGCTGACTTCTACAGCATGTCCGGGAGGAAGGGCAGCTGGAAAATTCTATGTTTTTCTATCACTTCCAGTCCAGCATGGAAGTAAAAATAATTATTTCCACGAGTTACAATAAAAATCTGTGTATACCTGTCCCATAATCTCGAACAGTTTCCGCGAATCCTCGGGCGTGTTGACGCAGAACGACTGTATGGAGCCGCCGATGATATGCTCTAGAGCGCCGCCCCATTTCTTTTCCTTTACTTTGATGTAGGAACCTGAAGGTTAAGAACGAAACTAAAAATTCTAGCGTTGGCGTATTTCGAGGAAAATGCTTTGATTAAGCTTTTTTGAAAAATTATTGTCTTTGTTTTCTTTTTTATGTTAAAACCGTGGTCTACTGGTCGGAGCCATGAGCTCCCGATCCGGAGGTCCTGAGTTCGATGCCTAGGGAACAAAAAGTCAATGTATCACTTTGTAAATTTTTTCCCAGTTTTTTTTTTTTTTTTTTTTGGTTAGGACAATACAAAAAAAAAACCGTGCTTCGGAGGCCACTTTAAGCCGTCGGTTTCGGTCGCTGTCTTGGATAGTGTTCGTTATACAAATTAGTGTCATGTCAGAGCCCTAGTAGCTGCGCTATTAGACGGTATAAAATCTCTGACAACAGGATTCATCGGGTCGATCGACTCCAAACCCACAGGGATTTGTTTAACTTTTTTTCACGTTATAGCAAACCTAGGTAGTGGGGCCTAGATTCGATCAAAAATATAAAAAGGGATTTATTTTAGGGCTCTAGTTTACTTGACGCATACCGACTGGTCCCCTTGGCGGAGCGCTGAACTCCCCGCGGGCCGAGGCCTGCTTGACCCGCTTCACCAGCTCCACCATGTTGTTCCCAAACACTGCCAACGAGTCGTTCCCGCGGGACTCCAGCTCGCGGAGCTGCTGCTTCAGTTGACCTGACAGTGGGAAAAAATATTAACCAGATATAATAGCCAGAGGACAAAAGCTCCTAATTTTTTAAGATGAACACCATCTGAATACGTATGAACACAGAGCCAACGCGAAAGCACCGTATCCGAATACGGATGAGAACACAGAGCCAAGGTGTGAATGCATCTTCTCTGAATACGGATGAACACACAGATACAAGGCGCGAATACGACTCATCTGAACACGGATGAACACACAGAGCCAAGGCGCGAAAATCCTCATCTGAATATGGATGAACACACGGAGCCAAGGCGCGAATGCTAGCTAAGGCTGCTTACAGACGAGCGACAACACGTCAGCGACCGCCCGCCGACTTTATGTGTAGTCTAACTTCGAAGTTAGACTACAAATCAAGTCGGCGACGGTCGCCGATTGTTGTCGCGGGCGGTCGCTGACGTGTTGTCGCTCGTCTGTAAGCAGCCTTAATGATTATTCGTATATGTTTTACTCACGAATCCCCTCTCTCTCCCGCTGCGCCCTATTGGTGGCCTGGTCGGCCTCCCCCTGCGCGTGCGTGCTGTTGGCGCGCGCTTGCATTACGTCGTTCTGCGCTGTTTTGTACCGGGCTGCTGCGGCCGCGGCTGCCTCTTTGGCTTTTTCGGCCTTCGCTTCTAGTTCAGCTCGGCGAGATGCCGCGCTTCCTGAACTATAAAGTGAACATATTGTTGTATTTTAATTTGTATATAGCAGTACAGTTATTATACCGGGTGTAAGGGACAGCGTTCGAAGACTGAAAGGGGTTACACCCGAAACTGAACAACTTTCAACAGGAAATTCTTACACAAAAAGAAAATATTTTTTTACTTTCCCATTCAAAATGATCACCTTGATCAGACAATTTGTTTGTGAAACCCATTTTTTTTTTTCATTTACTGAAATTTCCTGGTCAAAGTTGTTCAGTTTCGTTGACTGAGCAATCCCTATCAGTTTCCGTTTAAGCTATCCCTCACACCCAATATAGCCTTAGCGCGTTACTCCTGCAGAACTTACTCAATGTTGGCGATCTCTCGCTCCAAATCAGCGACTTTCCTCCTCTCTCTGTTCAGCATATCGTTGTGTTTATTGATGGTGGTCTGCGCGGTTCGCCACGTGACCTGCATGTCGCGGACCTCCGACTCGAGACCGCGTAACTCTTGCTCGAGATTGGACTTCTTTTGACGCTTATCCGTGAGGTCGGATTTTAGTTTGCTGTGGAAATAAATGGGATGTTAGAATTCAATGTTATTGCGCGTAATATGCAATGCTGTTTTCTGGGATGCTGATTGGCAGAATAAGCAGCTAAATAATTAGTCAGGTGTCTCAATACTGTGTCAATTGTGTAATTTGGATTAACAAACATGGTAACATAACAAATAGTGTACATAGTACATAAGTATAATTACTCCATGCTTTTAGGATCAGTAAATTCTACTAAACAGGATTCTTTGACTTCAAAAAGTATGTTTCTTACTCAATAGTTTCAGTGTTACTCCCAAAATGCTGTTCCATCTTAGACAGCTTTTCCACCAGCTTATCAATCCTGGCCTTATGCTTCTCATACTGAGCTTGGACAGTGGAAGCTTCTGCCTCCATTTCACTGATCTCACTCCAGTAATACTCATTCTGTAGAGCCTTCTTGTGGGCTTCAATCTCGTCACGAGACTGCATCTGTTCATGGGTATGTTTCCATTTCTTGTACTCTTTTTCTAGCTCAGTACATGCCTGTTGAAATTATGAAATAAATAGCAGAAGAATGAATACATCTATTAAAAAGTGTGGTTGAAAGTGAAGTTGAAAAGTGTGGTGGAATTTTAGAGATAAAATGAAATGTAAAGACAACTTATATTTTTTATTATGAATAACCATTTATTCTTTTTAAATAAACCTAGAATAGGTAATTAGGCTATTATATGTTTATAGCAGCTATAAGATTTTAAACTTTACTGTATTTAATGAACGATTACTTACCTCCCATTTCCTCTTCCAAATATTATTAGCCTTGGTACAATTTTCAATAGCACATTTGTAATTGGTCTCTGTCTGGTCCAAGTTAGTGGCTTTTCTGTACAAAGTATACTTGGTCTTGGGATCAGAGGCGTGGAAGCTGCGAGCATCATCCTGGTTCAACACTGATATAGGGTTGTCCACTTGGATGTCATGGGCTGTTACTATTGCATTCACTTCTTCAAATTTTGTGGACTTAACTTCACCTGGAGATAATAATTAAAGGTTTACAGGGCATTCCGGATGTCATTAGGGAAGGTATATTGTGATCTGATCTTTAAAACATATAAAAATTACATGTTGATAATACAGTCACTGTTGTCCTTTAATTATTTATTTTAAAGTATATTGTACAGTTTATTCCTTTTAAGCCTATTTGTATAATTTATTTAACCATTTATGGTACACAGAAACATACAAAGGACAAATACATAAGAAACAATGACACAACACCTTTGGTACCTGAAGTTTTATAATCTTTTTGCCTTATAAGGATGTTATAATTTTTGCATTGATGAATTAAATGGTCAAAGATGGAAATAAAGCAACAAAGTCTATAGACTTATGAAACAGCCTATTAGGTTTGTATAAATCTGATTTCTGTTTCAAAATGTGTAGGATTTTAAAGTAGCCTCACCTGTAGCAGACTTGACCTTATAGCTGGAGCCTCCTGATGCACTGATGTTCCTCACTATAGTGATGTAGTCTCCATACACTTCAGGTTTGTATGCCGTGTGACTGCTGTTCTTTATTTTGATCTCTACCATTGCAGAATTAGTACCATTCTTTATGAAAGCTGTAAAGAATATAAATATTATTGGTGACAAAACATGGGATGAATTCAGTTTAGCTAACCAAAACACATTTATATATTTATACATTTATATATTTATATAATTACATGATAAAACTAATATTAACATTAAGAATAAGTTTGGCTACCTATCAGAGTTGAGACACATGAAAGTAAATGATATTTTGTTAAATAACAGCCTAAGGAAGCCGGTTTCAAGGCTAAACAACTAATATAAACAAATATTCAACTTAGTGAAAGAGTGCAATTACTACTTACAATGCAAGTTACTTCCTCTGTTAGTGGCTGATGCTCTGCCTCCAAGACCAACGACCAGAGCTGTGAGGATAGCACTCTTCCCGCTCCCCATTACGACCTACGATCAAGTTTACATTGTTGTTCAAATCTATCTCCAAGTTTTCATGGCAGAAGAAGTTTCTCACGTGGATACTCTGAATGCACCCGTCGATGTTCTCCTCGTTCTCAGTGTCCACTTCCATCATCTTATAATTGTTTGACTTCAAATCCCAGTAAAAAGAAGCCGATTCAGAGTTTATTTTGTCCAAAAAATACACAAAACAGAACAAACAACAACTCCGCAGCGCGGCTCAAATTTGACAGATTGTTTTTTTGGTAACATTCATGACGTAGTTCATTGTCCGAAGCGGGTCATCATTATTGTAAAATCATATAGTCCTGTCTCCCTTTAAATTCTTAATGTGTGATAAAACTGAACAAAAAAAACACAACGACATGCAAAACGTGTATCCGAACGCAAGCGATTGTCAGTGTTGCGATTTGCGAATATTTTACCGTACTCCAGGGAAAAATATAACATGTAGATATTTTTTCATTTTCTTTAGAATTTATTTTACTCATTTTTTTACACGATATGTTCACAATTTATTAGAAAACTAATCATTTAAGTTGAAACTCACCAAATGGAGAGGCACTGCAAGAAGAAGAAGATTTACCTGAATATTTACGATTCGTGAAGAAGTGGTAAATTTGAATGAAAATAATTGGCAACATTTTTTCAAACGCCATTTTTGCTAGCACGAGAAAAAGTCGAGAATTGATACAGTTTTTGAAGAAATTTGGGTAATTATTGTGTATTTCAGTACACTATTCGCTTTAAAAACTTATTTTCCTACTTAAGGGCCATTTATTTCAGCAGGATTTGTGTATCAGGAAGACCGTTTTCAAGGTAAACAACATGTCACATCGAAATGACCAAAACGTTATTGAATTACACTTTTGTTGTGCTTCCAGTTTTATCCATGCTGTTGCGAAATAGATCCTGATACCATACATTTGTTCCATTTCGGGTACTAGCAACACGCTGTTTAAATTTCCTTTATGTATGTCCTTGGCATCAGATTGCCAAGATTTTTCATTGTGAGGGTAAACAAAGCAATCAGGTTTTTAATTTTGTTCACAGAAATAATTCAAAATGAGTGACTCAGTGGACCAGAATGAACCTCCGAAAGACGTAAGTGGAAATAAGCTATCTTATATGCATAATGTTATTTGGGCATTCTATAATACCTACCTTTAAGTACAGGACGATGATTTGATTGTGTTTGTGTGAACATATTTATTCCGTATTTACAGCCAAAAGAGTTGGAGATAGATTTGAACAACAATGTAAACTTGATCGTAGGTCGTAATGGGAGCGGGAAGAGTGCTATCCTCACAGCTCTGGTCGTTGGTCTTGGAGGCAGAGCATCAGCCACTAACAGAGGAAGTAACTTGCATTGTAAGTAGTAATTGCACTCTTTCACTAAGTTGAATATTTGTTTATATTAGTTGTTTAGCCTTGAAACCGGCTTCCTTAGGCTGTTATTTAACAAAATATCACATTTACTTTCATGTGTCTCAACTCTGATAGGTAGCCAAACTTATTCTTAATGTTAATATTAGTTTTATCATGTAATTATATAAATATATAATGTATAAATATATAAATGTGTTTTGGTTAGCTAAACTGAATTCATCCCATGTTTTGTCACCAATAATATTTATATTCTTTACCAGCTTTCATAAAGAATGGTACTAATTCTGCAATGGTAGAGATCAAAATAAAGAACAGCAGTCACACGGCATACAAACCTGAAGTGTATGGAGACTACATCACTATAGTGAGGAACATCAGTGCATCAGGAGGCTCCAGCTATAAGGTCAAGTCTGCTACAGGTGAGGCTACTTTAAAATCCTACACATTTTGAAACAGAAATCAGATTTATACAAACCTAATAGGCTGTTTCATAAGTCTATAGACTTTGTTGCTTTATTTCCATCTTTGACCATTTAATTCATCAATGCAAAAATTATAACATCCTTATAAGGCAAAAAGATTATAAAACTTCAGGTACCAAAGGTGTTGTGTCATTGTTTCTTATGTATTTGTCCTTTGTATGTTTCTGTGTACCATAAATGGTTAAATAAATTATACAAATAGGCTTAAAAGGAATAAACTGTACAATATACTTTAAAATAAATAATTAAAGGACAACAGTGACTGTATTATCAACATGTAATTTTTATATGTTTTAAAGATCAGATCACAATATACCTTCCCTAATGACATCCGGAATGCCCTGTAAACCTTTAATTATTATCTCCAGGTGAAGTTAAGTCCACAAAATTTGAAGAAGTGAATGCAATAGTAACAGCCCATGACATCCAAGTGGACAACCCTATATCAGTGTTGAACCAGGATGATGCTCGCAGCTTCCACGCCTCTGATCCCAAGACCAAGTATACTTTGTACAGAAAAGCCACTAACTTGGACCAGACAGAGACCAATTACAAATGTGGCTATTGAAAATGGTACCAAGGCTAATAATATTTGGAAGAGGAAATGGGAGGTAAGTAATCGTTCATTAAATACAGTAAAGTTTAAAATCTTATAGCTGCTATAAACATATAATAGCCTAATTACCTATTCTAGGTTTATTTAAAAAGAATAAAATGGTTATTCATAATAAAAAATAATAAGTTGTCTTTACATTTCATTTTATCTCTAAAATTCCACCACACTTTTCAACTTCACTTTCAACCACACTTTTTAATAGATGTATTCATTCTTCTGCTATTTATTTCATAATTTCAACAGGCATGTACTGAGCTAGAAAAAGAGTACAAGAAATGGAAACATACCCATGAACAGATGCGTCTCGTGACGAGATTGAAGCCCACAAGAAGGCTCTACAGAATGAGTATTACTGGAGTGAGATCAGTGAAATGGAGGCAGAAGCTTCCACTGTCCAAGCTCAGTATGAGAAGCATAAGGCCAGGATTGATAGCTGGTGGAAAAGCTGTCTA
>JARACY010003280.1:0-34623 GCA_029255725.1 Scrobipalpa atriplicella
GAATGATGATGGTTTTTTTCTGCAGTGATGGGTGTCCACTGCAACCTGGGTCCAACTTGCAGAAGGTTCTGCATCTCACACCTTCTCTGGACACCGTCCGCGACAAACGAGGGATCGCTCTTGATGGTCAGCTGAAGAAGGGGGAGGCTACTCTAGCATCGACTACACTGTGAGTTTCATCATCATCATCACCAGCCAATAGCTGTACAGTCTCGGACATAGTCTTAAGGCGCGTTGAGAGTTAAATTCGAGTGACGGAAATACGTCACGAATGGCAACGGAAGTCTCTTCTCTTCTCAGCGAGTGGATTTTCGAGTCGAACAACGACCCGATAAACCCTGGTGTCAGAGTTTTAAAACCGCCTAGAAACACAGCTATAGGCCTCTGACATGGTTTCAGTAACGACCACTATCAAAGACAGCGACCGGGACCGACGGCTTAACGTGCCCTCCGAAGCACGGAATCCTTTTTCTTTTCGGACAATCAAGTGATTCAGCCTGCAATGTCCTAACCAAACTGGGGAAAACCTCACAAAGTGATAAATTGAACAATATCAACTTTGTGTTCCCCCCCTGGGAATCGAACCCAGGACCTCCGGATCGTAAGCCCACGGCTTAGACCACTAGACCACAGAGGCAGTTGGCAACGGAAGTCAAATGATGGAAATACGTCAAAGCGGGCAACGGAAGTCGAAATTACAAAAATGTCAAAGAAGTTTTACTTCAACACCGTGTGCTCGGCACACACGCTCTTTTTTTTCTTTTTTTATTAGATATGGGTTTGCTCTTGACTTTAGATACAAGGTCAGGGATAAAAGTGACAGAATCCACGATGGAGCGAGCTCACCCAGAAAATGCCTCTTATGGCAATGGTACTCTCACGCACCGACGGAACACAGCAAGCTGTTTGGCACCGGACTCCGGTGAGAGGATGGTTGCGAGCCAGGCGGCCCTTACGGAGCCTACCATCGCAACTGTCCGCTGAACGTTTTGTTTGACGTTTTTTTTTATGTTTTGCAGATTGCTAGACTCAGAGCAGCGTGACGCGTTTGGCATCGTGGTGAGCTACAATGCCAAAGTGAAGCTGTACCTTGGAGCACTCAACGGAGAGCTGGTCGCTGAACTACCCTTCATCCTTATGCATCCTAAGGTGAGACTAATAAAGAATGAAAAAAAAACTCAGTACAAAACATATCACGAGATGATGTAGTTGAAATTTATATATTAACTAGCTTTTTGCGCCGCAGATTCACTCGCGACTTAGTGAGAGAAATGAGATATTTTACCGCGGTAAAAAGCAGCCTATGTTACTCAAGGTGCTTCGAAGCTTTCTAATGGTGAAAGAATATGTACCACTGTTTGCCAAAGCTTAGTAACTAACGAAGCCTAATTCCTAACATTTATAGTTTTTCAATAAGAGTAGATATTGTCGTAGGGTCCTCGCCGCCGCTTTTATCATTACGAGTCTTCCGTATAAGGTAGTGTAAATAATAAGTTCATTAATCTACTTACCTCAAAAAAGTTTAGACTAGTGGTTATCCAGACTGATTTGAAGAAATAAAATTTCTGGCACAAGACACATTCCACCTTAGGTTGTCACTATATACCTAACAAACATACATAAAATCACGCCTTTATCCCTAATTGGGTAGGCAGAGCAAAAATGACCTAAACAAAGATCGTTCCGCCACGTCTGACAAGTTTTGAGGGTAACTACAGATTATTTTGTATATTGCTATTGTGACGGGTTGTCAGCCCATCGCCTTAATTACAATACACTGAAGCCCTCGGATCCCTTAGCTGGTGAAGATTATATTGTACGCAGCCGAATTAGCCCTACTAATACCGGGTGTAAGGGACAGCGTCCCGCAAACTGATAGGGGTTGCTCAGTCAACGATACTGAACACATATCACCAGGTTTCTTTTTCAGGGAATGAAAAAAGAAATTTGCTTTTCCATACAAATTGTCTGATCGATGTGGTAATTTTGTATGAAAAAGCTAATTTTTATTTTCATTTTCTGAAAAAAAATCCTGGTGGTAGTTGTTCAGTTTCGATGACTGAGCAACCCCTATAAGTTTGCGGGACGCTGTCCCTTACACTCCGTATTAATCTAAATTTGATTCCTACCAATCCACCATTTTTTTGTAGGATGGAAGAGCGAAGCTGATTCACGCTGACAGTCAGGCTGACGTGGAGATGTTCCGCCAGGATACGGTGCACCACCAGGAGAGCGTGGAAGTCTACTAAATATATTTTAAAAAGTCTAAGGCCCGTATTTATAATCAGCTCTCAAGAGTGACACCGAGCTTGAGTTCGTATCAGAAACGTCATTCGAATACAAAATGATCTGTCAAATCCGCACTCAATATTGCTATCACAATCTAGAGATGGCTTTATAAATACGAGCCTAAAGATCCCAGAAAACATCTTAAGGATTCAACGGCGTAAGTTTGCGTATTTAAAATTTACTGACCGAAAATTCGTTAAGGTCATTGATTCAACAAGATGTTTGCTGGAAACTATATTTAATATTATTAATAACTTTAAACTATATTTTACCACTTACGATATTTATTGATAAAGGTAAAACGGTGGTAATACAGGTTATTTATGGGACGGTTTTCCAATAATATTGTTAGTCTGAATTGTGAAAGTTTAGTTATTCTGAAATTTACTGGAAATATTATTATATAGCTTAAACATTATTAATGTATTTCGTTTTTTTTTAAGTTAGAAACCTAGATCAGTTTCCATTCACTAAATATAATCTTTACCTAACACTTTTCGTGAAGCATAAATATCTGTGCGTGAAGCTGTCCCTAACACTCTGTTTATTTATTTATTATAGTTACCTCTGAATCATAATTAAATAATATAACACATTTTGATATCTTGCCTCACTTCAATTAGTATAACTTTATATAACGTACTAATATAATAATGAGATTAAACGTAAATAAGTGCTTTTAAAACAAATTATGTAGTCAAATTATTTTAAGACTATGATGATAAGCCTTAAATGAATATATTTATTCGAGTATTATTAAATCTCTCTGATTTTATGTCTAGTTAAAGTTGCAGAAAATTAAAATGTTTATTTTGCGAGTTGTTTTATATTTCTAAATTAAGAACCATAAAATAGGTATCTTAATTTCAACTACATCATCTCGTGATATGTTTTGTACTGAGTTTTTTTTTCATTCTTTATTAGTCTCACCTTAGGATGCATAAGGATGAAGGGTAGTTCAGCGACCAGCTCTCCGTTGAGTGCTCCAAGGTACAGCTTCACTTTGGCACTGTAGCTCACCACGATGCCAAACGCGTCACGCTGCTCTGAGTCTAGCAATCTGCAAAACATAAAAAAAAACGTCAAACAAAACGTTCAGCGGACAGTTGCGATGGTAGGCTCCGTAAGGGCCGCCTGGCTCGCAACCATCCTCTCACCGGAGTCCGGTGCCAAACAGCTTGCTGTGTTCCGTCGGTGCGTGAGAGTACCATTGCCATAAGAGGCATTTTCTGGGTGAGCTCGCTCCATCGTGGATTCTGTCACTTTTATCCCTGACCTTGTATCTAAAGTCAAGAGCAAACCCATATCTAATAAAAAAAGAAAAAAAAGAGCGTGTGTGCCGAGCACACGGTGTTGAAGTAAAACTTCTTTGACATTTTTGTAATTTCGACTTCCGTTGCCCGCTTTGACGTATTTCCATCATTTGACTTCCGTTGCCAACTGCCTCTGTGGTCTAGTGGTCTAAGCCGTGGGCTTACGATCCGGAGGTCCTGGGTTCGATTCCCAGGGGGGGAACACAAAGTTGATATTGTTCAATTTATCACTTTGTGAGGTTTTCCCCAGTTTGGTTAGGACATTGCAGGCTGAATCACTTGATTGTCCGAAAAGAAAAAGGATTCCGTGCTTCGGAGGGCACGTTAAGCCGTCGGTCCCGGTCGCTGTCTTTGATAGTGGTCGTTACTGAAACCATGTCAGAGGCCTATAGCTGTGTTTCTAGGCGGTTTTAAAACTCTGACACCAGGGTTTATCGGGTCGTTGTTCGACTCGAAAATCCACTCGCTGAGAAGAGAAGAGACTTCCGTTGCCATTCGTGACGTATTTCCGTCACTCGAATTTAACTCTCAACGCGCCTTAAGACTATGTCCGAGACTGTACAGCTATTGGCTGGTGATGATGATGATGAAACTCACAGTGTAGTCGATGCTAGAGTAGCCTCCCCCTTCTTCAGCTGACCATCAAGAGCGATCCCTCGTTTGTCGCGGACGGTGTCCAGAGAAGGTGTGAGATGCAGAACCTTCTGCAAGTTGGACCCAGGTTGCAGTGGACACCCATCACTGCAGAAAAAAACCATCATCATTCCTACAATCACGACTTTATCCTTGATGGCTTCAGAGCGTCAACGACCTGAAAACAGATCGTTGCGCCAAGTCTGACAAGTTTCAGGGTTATTTTTGATAGATTTGTCTGTAGTGACAGGTTGTCAGAATCCACTAGCTGGTCTTTTACAGCATGCTTGGGAGGAGAAGCATCTGATACATTCTATGTTTTCTTTTGCTCTCAATTCAGCATAGAAGAACTTAAATCATTTCACAGGAGAAGTTAGAATTATGATCGAATGCTGGACTGGAATATGTTCTCTTATATTTTCAATGAGCCGTTTGACAGCTTCTTAAACATACATAGATCAGCATTTCGCCACAGGAAGAAGTCCTGATGTAGCTCCAAGAGTGAAAAGTCCAAACAATGAGCTTTCTGCTTAGTGGCCTAAAGTAATTGCTGCAGGAAAATCTTCTTTACCATTATGTTACCACAAAAGTATGTTACCACAAAAGTTCTTCTTGGTCAAATAGCTAAGGTTCTAGTATACTCACGCGGTCTCTACTTCCGCTACGGCGTTCTTATACTGCCCCGTCTGGAACAGGACCACGTCCACGCCCTGCTGTATGGAGGCTTTGATCTTCTTCACCACCTTGTTGCTATGGTTACGGATGCAGATGTTTACGGCCACTGTCTCGCCATGCGTGTAGAGCTATGAACATAGAAGAGGTCATATTTTTAGAGTCTGACTGACTAACCTATTGAATTGAAGCGGATGTCAGAGTTTCTGGCTTTTCAAATGGCTTAATTTAATTTTTATCCGTCAATATGGTGGTTTCAACAGTAACAAATTTAATTAGGCATATTGGGAGTATGTTTTGAACTTTCTTTATAAGAACATCAGAAGAAGATATAAAGAAAGTCCTACTTTAAAGGCATCTTCTTTATCTAATCTGATAATCTTCGATTAACTCGTTTATCAAGCCTTAGTTCCAGCTCGAGGTCCTGTTTGTCTTTCAAGGGACAGTTCTACACAAGATCTTATTAAAGCCTATCTGAAGATCTTCAAATGACCTGTTTATCTAGTGTGAGTTCCAGCTCCAACTGTCCAGGTGACAGCACGAAGTCCTTGCGAACCACGGTGCAGGGTTGCGGGCCTGGCTTCGAGGGTCCGTACTGCACCTTGCGGATGCCGAGGGCTACTGTGCTCCTGGGAAAACATCAAGAGATGAGTATTTTTATCTTTTTGGGACAAATTTGCTCTTGATGCATTTTGTACCTCTAACTTCTAATCGTTGGAATATTATTTACAGAATTTCACGTGGTGCTTGGTGAGAAAAACATCAACCCAACTCTTTCTGATGGTGTAGTCAAAGCTGAGATGGATAAATCAAGAGAACTGCCAGCAGCGGTTCCACAAAATGATCTTGCACAGCGCTAGCCATCCCGATGAGTAGTCGTATTACCATGATCTTCCTAGGGGGAGGCCAATCAGCAGTTGCCTGTCGTATAACTGATATAATGGCGTACCTTCCTTTGTAACATTTTAAAACAGTACTATGGCTGATATTATCGTTTAGTTGCAAATACTTTTTAATACTATGAAAAACATTTCTACCTGCGGTGAGTCCTGTCAATCTCAGAGTCCCCAACGAACAGCTTCACATAATAATGGACTCCGCAAGGCTCTCCCTCATCTTCCAATCCAGGCTGCAGCGTCACTGACCCTGGCGCACCAGCTGGGATCTTGAACTGGAAGGGGAAGGCGTGCTCTCCCAACTTCTTTAGGAGACGCTCCTGTTGAAAAAGACACGAATGGATAAAAATAAAAGAGGCATTTTATTATAGTCAGTGGTAAATGTTATCACCTATACCTACGTCTATTGTAGCCCTTTGTAGTGTTAAACTTTGTTCCTTTCAAGCAACGCTTTATATTTTCAGATACTTAAGTGGGCAAAGACTTTATTCTTCAAGGATATAAATTTTCGTTTTCTTAGAAATACGAGTTACCTACCTAAAATTCAACATTACCACCAGACGAAACTTAGTGAAAAGCGTCTAAACTCTGAAATGCCGAAAATCATGGACCAAACGCAAACTATATTAAAACTTCTTAATTCCAGATTCAAAAACTAAGTTTCATCAGTGACCGACATTAGCAAGTACAGTACGACTCGGTTCTCAATGAACGTGGGTGGGGGCGCTGCAGTACCTATAAATAAGAAAAACCAACTGTCTAACTTCAAGATGGCGGCATTAATTCCTTCTTTTGCCACGTTCATTTAAAGCGTGGTCGTACTGTAAAATAATTACCGAAAGGCCTACAAAACCGAGGTCGGGTAAACAAAACTTTTCTGAAGTCAGTGTGTGGACCAGTGCGTTCAGGATTCCTCTCATTAGGGGAAGTTCGCTCGCCAATGTGGTCCACCACACTTAAATAACATTGTAATTACATTCCCCCTTTCGGTGTAACATACGCCGCGAATAGGCTGTGTTGGGGACGGACTTGGGATGGTTACGGGTGGGGGCCCAAAACTTGTCGATAAATATTCGGGTAAATATTTTACTTTTACAGGTTACAATATTACGAAAATAAATCTACACTAATTATTTAGTATGTAAGTTGTTGTGATTAAAAACATACTCAAAGCATTCAAGTTGTAGAAATTTGTGCATAGGGAGGCTGCCTTAACATTCACTTGTTATTTTAAATTTAGGGAACAATTCTATGATTACTGCAATAATTACATTTAGCGCACTCTAATTTATTTATTTTTTAACAGTGATTACCTCTTCGATTTTGAAAATTAAATATAGAAAAAAACAGAGATTACCACTGATTTTGCATGAGGAGTCCAATGATTACTGTACCGACGCAGAATGCAGTGCTTACTATTATAAGTAATTTAAAGAATCAACGGGGGTCAATATAGCCCCCAAGTTACCTGGAATCCGTCCAAACAGCAACTGATATTGCAAGGGGAGGACATGATGAGTGTACCGACTTGAACCTTTACTATTAAAAATTAAATAAAAGGGGGTCAATAAGGCCTCCAAGTTACCTGAATCCGTCCCAATGGCCACTGATATTGCAAGGGGAGGCCATGATTAGTGTACCGACGCGGAATGCAGTTGTCGTGTACAACTTTATAAACGTGGCTTTGGACACAGAACACATTTTGTTAATGTACTTTGTAAACTCTTGCGAGATCCCAGTTGGCAAAGTATTTTGTTATTGTTTAGATAGTAGTGATGGCAATGTAGAGTAAGATAGAAAAATTGCATATTTATACCATGAAAAATTGTATAGGTGTAAATATTTATACCATGTATAGGTCGATCTATAGTATAAATTTTTAAACGTACCTAATAATTAAAGAGAACTACGTATATTATATTGGAAACTTGAGGTATGCCTTTAAGTTCAACATTCCATATTGGGTATCTTTTTTTTCACGGTTTTAGAAGCGTACCGTGGTTATTTTTAGGCCCGTATTTATAATCAGCTCTCAAGAGTGACAGCGAGTTTGAGTTCGTATCAGAAATGTCATTCCAGTACAAAATGACCTGTCAAATCCGCACTTATATTGCTCTCAATCTTGAGATCGTTTTATAAATACGAGCCTTAATTTTACTTGAATATCACCTAATTCTTCACAAAATCCCTTCACCTGAAACCTAAGTCAAGTCATAGTCATAGTAAGCTACTAGGTAATTAGCTCATTTTCTCAAACAGTGGATAGATCAGACAACATATCCTTGTAGAAGGTCAGTCCCTTCACCTAGTCTTCTTCAGAGCTTTACAAAGCCTGGACAAGAGCTCAAATTTAGTTAGTATTTCCAAAAAATAACCACATTACCTGTGTCCTTGTCAAGTCATAGTTCCTCTTCTCAGGCGGCGGATAGATCTGCTCAGAAGCCAAGAACAGCTCCTTGTAGAAGTTGAGCCCCATCACCTCATCTTCTTCGCGGCCGTAGCGGAAAGTGCATACCACCTGGCCGAACACCTTGCGGCCGCGCACGTAGTCTTCGTCCAGGAGTACAACGCCATCTGTTAGGGATTAGTTGAATTATAAATATTGTATAGAAATTTTCATGTAGGTAGCAATCTGATATCATAATGTAGTAAAAAAAAAATTGTTTGTTTTTATTCTTTCACATTTTGAAGTTTTCCCAGCACAAAAGTTTGGCAGTGGAATAGGTAAACTTTCATTACAGACAAGGTTTATTAAATAAAACTTATTTTGGGTCTTAGACGATACTCGCTACCCAATCAAACTTTATTAATCATTCCGAAAAATAAGGCTTCAAACTTTTAATTATTATCTAAGTATAAACTGAAGCCATAAGTATAATTTCCTTTGTTTCCAATTCGAAACACTAAACCGCGAAACCAATACCTTTCAGCCTAACGAGAAAAGCTAGTTTAAGAAGCATTACAAACAACTGCTTTAAACAATAGAAACTGAGCGCAACACTCGATCACAACTTTCAGACTCTCGCCTAACAAATACGGCGCTTGCAACTGAAATTGGCGTCGTTAAAAGTTAAATCTTGGGTTTAAAGTCAGGTAAAGCGGTTCGCAGCTCATCGCTCTTGCCTGGGGTAATGAAGCGAGCTGATGGATGGCTGCAGTCGTTCAGTTGCTGTGCACAATGCAGCGGCAGATCCGCGGGAAACGTGACGCCGTCGGCGCTTTGAAACTGACTCCATTACACTACAGACTACATAGTCAGCAATATGTGTGCCTTGTCAATACGGGACGGGCACTTTTTGGATAGTTTTCAGGGTAATGAAATGAAGCGAACTGACTGATGGTGAGAGCAAAACGGTGACGGTTTTAGAGCAAAATACCAGCATTGACTTATGGAGTCCATACCCTCTAAAGGAGGCGACTATTGATGGACGCTTGCTGGATGACACTTTATTGTTACCAAGCAAGCTGCGACTGCTTTTTGGTATAAGTTCTGCACCGACGATTTTTCAAGAATAATCCAAATCCTGACAAAAGCCTGGGGTAATGAAGCGAGCTGATGGATGGCGGTAGTCACTCAGTTTCTGTGCACAGTGCAGCGGCAGATCCGCGGGAAACATGATGTCGTCGGCGGCGCTTTGAAACTGACTCCATTATACCACAGACTATTGACGGAACGGACCCTTGTTGTATGAAGTAAGCTGACTGATGATGTGACACTTTAGACGCTGAAAAGATTGTGTAATACCATCTAAAGTAGAAGAGTATTAATGATAATCGCTTTCGGTATGACACTTTAGTGTAAGGAAGCAAACTGCAACTGCAATTTTAAAATGAATTTTGTTTGTGAATCTTTTATTTGGCAATATGCATTTTACAGCCAAGTCAGTAATTAATAAATATTCAATCTTTTCAAACTTGTGTAAAATTCACATTTTGATCAAATGCCAGACAGTCAAATCACTATCGAACGATCTCCAAATGACCGATTTGATCCCCAATGAGGGACAATAGACACAAACCGATACGTGCCAATGTTTTGGAACTTCCCGAGGGCCCATTCTTTTCCGACAATGACACTGGCTCGTATTTATAAAGCGATCTCAAGATTGAGAGCAATATTAAGTATGGATTTGACATGTCGTTTTGTACTGAAATGACATTTCTGACACTAACTCAAACTCGCTGTAACTCTTGAGGGCTGATTATAAATACGGGCCTTGTGCTGTGCAGAGACCTATCACCGTTACAATTAAGCTAAACTGACCTTTACTGACCAGTTTGAAGCAGACAAATGGTTTTACTGAGTTCACTGTATCTTCTTGGGTTTAAGTAACTTGAACTGTGTTGCAGTTTTAGAAAAGGTATTTGTTATAGGTGCTGATGAGACGAGCTGTTTTTTAACACTTTGTTAGAGGTATTTTTTAGTGTGGAAATTAAGCGGTTCGGGAACAATGAGACATGAAAAAGATAAACAAAGTCGCGTGTCAAAAAGCAGGGTGGGACTACCCTATAGGCTAATACTATCTAGGCAGCCGGGCGTTTTTCCACTAGACGGCACAGTACCGGTAACGTGACGGTGCCGTTGCCGTGCCGTCTAGTGGAAAAAAAAAGAGCCATTGGGCGCTTTTCCACTAGACGGCACGTCAACGGCAACGGCGACGGCACGGTCCCGTTAACGATATCGTAGGTGAGATAATGTATGAAAATCAAAGAAATTATATGACACGCTTTTCCACTTGACGGCACGGCACCGTCACGGCATGTCATCGATTCTCATAGATATTGTCACGTGATCTCGCCGTGCCGTCGCCGTTGCCGTTGACGTGCCGTCTAGTGGAAAAGCGCCCATTGGATGTTGTGTGTGCAGTGCAGTAAGCGAGTGGATTTTCGAGTCGAACTACGACCCGATAAACCCTGGTGTCAGAGTTTTCATACCCCCTAGTAGCACAGCTATAGGCCTCTGATATGGTTACAGTAACGACCATTATCAAAGACAGCGACCGGGACCGACGGCTTAACGTGCCCTCCAAAGCACGGAATCCTTTTTCTTTTTCGGACAATCAGGTGATTCAGCCTGCAATATCCTAACCAAACTGGGGAAAACCTCACAAACTGATAAATTGACAAATATTAACTTTGTGGGGAACCCCTGGGACGATTCGGTTCGATAACCGAGGACCTCCGGATCGTAAGCCCATGGCCCAGACCACGCTAGACCACTGAAGCAGTTACCCTTACGAATTATAATAATAATAATAAAAATGTTTATTATCTCTCACACATGGTATATAAAAACAAACAATTGCAAGGTAAAAGTTGCTGGTGAGAGAGACTGGTGTCTGTGATAAGCGTGAGCCTGTGTTACAGATCACCAGGCTCCCCCCACTCGGAAATTGAAAAACAATCGGTGAATGAAATGAATGATTGAATGAAAACAATGAACTGATCACTAACCTATCGGCTCCACAAAAGAGATATGGTCCACAAACTCCCTCTTCCCCATGTAGAGGGTAAGTTTCCCATTAGGAGCGCACTTTTTGAACACTTTAAAATTGTATACCATCTTCACTTTTTAAACTTCTTAGCTTCGAAGTATCGTCCGCCGAAGTTCGGAGTTGAATGTATCGGTAGCAGAATGCTGGGCGTTTTATACTGGATTACTTTACTTCTAAGGTTTCTAAGTAAGAGTGATCTGGTTAACTTCGTTAAAGGATCACGTGTGAGGTGAGGTTTGTGGCTGACTGTACATTCCATGACTCAGGTATTCAGGATTTTACATAATCAATGATAATAAAGTTTAAAGGTACAGATTAAGAATGTTATTGCAGTGAGTGTCTTGTGTGTTTCTTGTAATAGGATTTTTATTCAAGAAGCCCTAAGCGTAAATCGTTTTAGTCGGTGCCTAGTCTTTGAACTGTTATTCATAATTTTATTTCTGAATTTTATATTTATCTTTATATTTCAGGAATGTAGTCTAATACAAATACAAATCATTTATTAAAGTAACTTAAAATAAAACTTGTGATAGGAAGAGATTTAAGTTTCTGGCTCCCAAAAGTAGTATAGGCCTTACTAACTATGTGAGCGTGATTTTACGTATGTAAGTAGCCCGAACAAGTTGAAAACATTACGCTATTCTCAACAAAAAGTATCCTGTAGTAGCCGGTAGACCGACGCCATAAATAATCCTTGCATCATAAAAATTGTAGCCAACAACCGCTGAACTAGATCGCAAAAGTTAAAAAAATCAGGTCAGAGGAAAGCCATAAACGGATTTTTTAAACCGACAGTTATATGGTAGACTGGAAGCGATAAAAAACATAGAATTTACCAGCTGCTTTCCTTTTGCATATTGTTAAATTCAAAAGAGGTATTCAAGCGCTTTGGCTGAAAACATATACTCACTCCTATCTGAAATCATCCACAGAAAAATATGTAAGCCGTGCATGACGGAATCGATTTTTAGTAATCCGTTCACCCTCTGCCTAACCAGTAAAGGATACCGGGACAGGCTTGACGTAGGCATGTAGTTATCATAAAAATTGTATCCAGTGAACTAGATCACAAAAGTTACAAAAATCAGGTCAGGGAAAGCCCCCGACGGCCATAAACGGACATTTTTAAACCGCACATAAACGTCCGCCGAGTTTATTGTAAATTGAAAAAGGATTGGGGAGGCACGAGTGACAAATCGAAGGTAGGGATTCTGTAGTCTTGAAAGGTGTTTGGCGGAGCCTATGTTAGGTGCATGGCATATGTGGAGGAGGCAGCTGATAAGAGCTTTTCTAAGAAAATTCACGTTTGAAGCTGCACTGCGCTGACATTAGTTTCTATAGAAGAAAAAAAATCTGTTCTCTGCCGCCTCTTCTCTTCCAGTATGCTATGCAATGTAGCTATCTCATTGTTTATAGGCTGGTGGTCTGAGACAAGGGCTCTTGATCTGCAGTGCGAAGGAAATTGTTTTCAGTTTGGTTAGGATGTAGATTAAATCACCTGACAAGAACATAATAAATTGAAAGGTGATGTCTTTTACAAGTGAGCTGATAAAGAGCTTGAGGGCAAGCGAAGCAGTAAGATTATTATACAGTCAATTTCAGAAACCCAAAAGATTCATTCTTGTCTAGAATTTAATATCTGATAAGATGTAGAGTAGATTTTCTTTCCTTATACTCAGCGCACAATCAACACAGCACCCTGCAAAACTCTTGATCCAGAATTTTGTATAATGGAACCCTAGCATGTGAGCTGTGGACGTCGGAAGGGCGTCGTAAAAAGAGGCATATTCAATAAGAGTCAGATCGGGTATAAATAAAGTCATCGCAGATCGTAAACCCTTGCAGAAGGGTAGAGAACCCTTCGGTCACTCCAACTTGAGAACTTTTAGAGATCGAATGTAGCGCAGAGATAGCATTCGGAATATAAACTATTTGAAACTTTTAGCGAGCCGCAAATCTAAAGTTATTGACCTTTCGATCGGACGTAGTTTGTAAACACGTAACGTAAAGTAACTTTGAAAGTGGAATGGAATTTTATAAGACTGCAACAAAGCATTATAATCATTAACCTTTTTACCCGGGTCTATTCGCGATAAATTTTGGTGGTAAATCATAGGAATTTACCTGGTTCCCGACGTTTCAACAATGTTTCAATTGTCGTGGTCGCGGGTCGACTGAAGATCCAGCGAGATGTCATCAGGGCGGTGGGCAGCTAGATGTTACACTACCCACATATTGTCTTAATAATTTTTATGGCGACCGGCACACAACATTCACGGTATCCGACGATATGTCCGATGATAAATCGCGCACTCTTATCTTGTCTATTACCGGGTTCCATGCAGAAGAAGACAAATTAAAATCCGTCCTCCCTATTGAAATTATTGGGGTTCTTTTTTATCTCAAATTGCTTCACGCACAACTCTGGGGTAATAATGAGGTTCAACGGAGAGAACCTTTGGAATATGCAGTTCAATCCAATGATAAGCTCCAGATGTTAATAGGTGCTCCGCGATCGCAGATTTAGTAAGCATATAAAATACTCAGCATAGTAAAATTTCTTGTATCCTATATAAAGTCGTTCATATAATGTCATCGATATTCTGAAATTAGCTAGTAATCAAATAACAGACACATGTGCATCACTTAGGTCAGTCACCGGCAGCTTTCTCTTTCACTCATACGGAACGACAGCAAACTGTAAAATTAATGCTCATCATTAAAGTTAGAAAGATCATTCTGTTTGGAACATATTCATAAAAAAAATATCATCTATGATATCAAAATATGCATAGCTGCATAGGTACAATATTTGGGCATAAGTATGTTTTGTGGCGGTTCTCATTTTAAAATCAATAATAATTAACTTTTACTTAACAGTGGGGTAAAAATATCAACCCGAATTTATTATTTTAGGCAAAAAATAAATGTCATATGTACTAAGGGATTGGATGCAATATTTTTGACATAAAAGCACATACAGTCAAACAAACATATAGCATGAGTGTTGTTACAACCAGTTGATTAAATGATAAAAGTAAAATACTGTAGGGCTCGTATTTATAAATCCATCTCAAGATTGAGAGCAATATTAAGTATTTATTTGACAGATCGTTTTGTACTGAAATGACATTTCTGATACGAACTTAAACTCGCTGTCACTCATGAGTGCTGATTATCAATACGGGCCTAAAATACAAGCATTAGCTAATGAACAACCTAGCTCATACATACATACATACATAAAATCACGCCTGTATCCCTATTGGGGTAGGCAGAGCAAAAACGACCTAAACATAGGTTGTTCCGCCACGTCTGACAAGTTTCGAGGGCTAATACAGATGATGATTATGTATATTGCAATAGTGACGAGTTGTCAGCCCATCGATTAAATTGCAATACACTGAAACCCTCGATTCCCTTAGCTGATTTTTACAGCATGCAGGGGAGAATATGCAGCTGGCACATTCTACGTTTTTCTATTACTCCCAGTCCAGCATGGAAGCAACCTAGCTCATATACATCAACATTACCATATTGTGATGGTCACGGTAAATGAGAGTCGTATCGGTGCAGAGTTCTATTAAACCACATCTGTACCATAAATGTACGTACCAATTATGTAAAAGTCGATTGGTTATTATATGCTAATGGTCAGTAAATAAATAAGTCTTTGGTTTTTCTGATTAGTGTGTTTGCTTCCCAATTTATTCTATGGTCAACTATATAACCTAAACTTATACAAGATTAATAAACATGATTGTAAGATTATCTTTAAAGTATACTTAAAGCTGCAACTGGCTCATAAGTCTCATCACAATCAAAGATGGATTCGAAAGAGCGCCCCATAGGTGTATGATCAATTGCATGAAATACATCTGCTCTACATTCTTACAATGTCACAGCCACATTCCACCTGCTTACCATTGTTAGCAATTCCTTACCATTGTAAAGAAAAGAAAGAAAGCGCAACAAACCCTAACCTGACAACGCCGGTTGTTTTTGTTGACAAATAGACAGAAACAACAATGGTCGGGAATGCGATCATGGCACCGGCTGATGACGTCATCAGTGCCTCACCGCTAGGCTGCGCCCGCGCCTCCCGCTCCGAACCCCTCACTCCTCAGACCCCTCACTCCTCAGTAAACAGTTATACCCACGAGTCTTGGACGAAAGAACGTCTTGAGTTTTGAATTTAGAATTCACTTTTCAAACTTATGTGATTCAAAAGATATGACATAGTGAAACACTGGTGATTGTGATACAAGAAGTATTGTTAAGAAAGTTAGTGTTTCTATTCTTATTGGAGTGGAATGTGAATGTCTAATTAGAATTGGTTTGGAGGTTAGTGAAAGCGCCGACTGTGCATTATGAACTAATAAACTGTAAATCATATGTAGAGTGTTAGAACTATAAGCATCTAAAGACATTAAAATGTTTTCATAATCGTGTTTGTTACTTAGGTCACGAAATGACATGTTAGTAAGCAAAATTTGTACTTATTCCAAATATAGAAACTTTGATTAGGTTTGTTCTTTTACGATAAAACAATACTAGTACTTATCATTAAAGCTTAAACAAGTGAATCTACCTACAGAGATAAGTTATATAATGACAGGTAATAGTTTAAATATAACTAATTCCCTAATGAGCAAGTTAATAGGGATCAGATATTCAATAGAGCAGAAAATTAGGTGTATAGAGCATTGAGTTACAAAGCTTGACTTCCCTTTTGTATCAATGTACTTACCTGCTATAGAATCAAATTGATATAAAGCTTTTGTATTACGTTGATGTCTCAATCACGATAGAAAGATGGATAAAATGTTCCGTCGGTGCGTGAGACTACCAGTGCCTTAACAGGTGTCTTCTGGGTTAGCTCGCTCCATCGTCGACTCTGTCACGGTCATCGCTGACCTTTGTATCTAGAGTCAAGAGCTAACACATTCCAAGTAAAAAAAAAATATAAAATTTTATTTAGTAAACTACTACTGTACGGGCACTTTGTTTTAGAAAACAAAAATTTTGAATAAAAAAAAATGTTCAAACAAAAATTAACATAAGAGGCTAGTACATAACAAAAGTATTGAACATCAAAAAGGAGGAGCTAGAATTTTCCACATAATGCACCCGAAAGGGTGTGAGTGAACTAGCCCATGAAACTAAAAAACTTCGAAATAAGGTTCCGTACCATCATTTATTAAAATGGCAAATAAAATAATATCTATTGTCCGACTCGCACTTGGCCAGTTTTTAGTATTTGTGTTTATAGCGGCAACAGAAACACATCATGTGTGAAAATTTCAACTATCTAACTTTCACGGTTCATGAGATACAGCTTCCGAAACATTATTTACGAAAACGAGCAAAAAAATCACGTTTTTTGTACTCAAAAACATGTGTTACATTTCTTCAGGTTTGAATGGGGATTGAACAAGAAGAAGATTGTCAGAGTTGGCAGCTATGCAAGCCAACGGAACCTCAAATGAGTCGTCTCCAACTCCAGGTGAGATATCATCATCATCACCAACCACGACATCAGTCAGTATAACATCATATGGCGAACTATTGTACCTTTAATTGGGAAGTCGTAAGTGGAGCGACATACGAACCTATAAACCCTGGTGTCAGAGTTTTTAAACCACCTGGTATCACAGCTAGGCCTCTGATATCTGACAATGACAGGGGGAGGCACCGACGGATTAACGTGCCCTCCAAAGCACGGAATCTTTTTTGCTACAGACAATCAGGTGTTTCAGCCTGCATTGTCCAAACCAAAGTTAAATTAACAAATATGAATTTTGTGTTCCCCTCTGGGAATCGAACCTAGGACCTCCGGAAGTTAAGGCTTAGTTAAAAACATTTTCAGCAGTCGTCCGGAATAATAACTCTACATAAATTACGAAGGTACTACGTACAACCCTTATTACAACTCACTCGATAGAAAAACTATGTACATGATCCAAGGGACTTTTACAGTACGCCCGACTATATTCTATTTTTATCAATCCCAGTCCAGCATGGAAGTAACTACCTTTTTTATAAAAAATCCTACAAAATATGATAACTACGTAAACATTTTTACACCACACCGAGTTAATTGAACAAGTGGATTATCTGACAGAATCGCCATAATCCTTACATCGTTAATTCCTGGTGGCCAGTTGGCTTTTCATAGTATTTCTGGATTATATTTTAATACATACATACATATAATCACGCCTTTATCCCTAACGGGGTAGGCAGAGCGTAAACAACCTAAACATAGGTCGTTCCGCCACGTCTGACAAATTTTGAGGGTTATTCCAGATGGATCTGTATATTGCTATATAGTGTCAGGTTGTCAGCCCATCGCCTAAATTACAATACTGAAACCCTCGAATCCCTTAGCTGACTTTTACAGCATGCTCGGGAGAAAATGTAGCTGGCACATTCTATGTTTTTCTCTCCCTCCCAGTCCAGCATGGAAGGCAAAAAAATATATTACCATTGCTATCAATCCGCAAATAGCACCCACTATCTGCGGAAATAACTTATTCGGGCGCGGACAGTCGGCTGCAGTACGCGGTACTGCGAGGAAATGAAAGATTTTTATTAAGATAGCGAGCTAGGAACTACAGGTAAGGTAAGGTATTGGAAGCCCAGCCAAGCTTCTATACAATACGACACAGTTCTCAATGAACGTGGGCGGGGGCGCTGCAGTATTAGGAGAACTATCAAATCTCAAGATGGCGGCGTTAGTTCCTCTTTTTGCCACGTTCATTTAAAGCGTGGTCGTACTGTATTGGTTTTTGAGGGATTTTTTTTTGGATGTACAAGAGGGACGTGATACATGCGATTTGTCCGTTTCTCAAAATGGTTCTCTTCGTTTACCTTATTCTACTTCCATGCTGGACTCAGGATGATAAAAGGTCAACAGTTTCTCGTCTCGGGCATTCTATAAAAAAAACTTCAGTGATCTGAGGATATCCTGTCTAAGCTTCAATTTAGGCAACGGCCTGATAATTCATCATAATCACTATGCCTACCTATTAAAAAAAAAAAAACAATTTTATTGAATTTTTAAATTTAGTTTTTGTACGTAACAAATACCTATACAAATGAAATTATTGATCACTATTCCAGTAAATTTCTCTTTTATAGGAGTAGTGGAACTAAGAGAAGATGTGCCTTTGAAAGTGGGCTCATCATACGGGTCTGATTCCTCAAGATGTTGCGGTGGAGGACCTCGGTTCATCCTGGCCTGCTTTGCAGCTCTTACTGCTGGAATCACCTTAGCTCTACTCACTCAGATATATTATGGAGACTATGAGGTAAGGAATACGATAGTTTTTTAAGTTTCCGGACATTTTAAAATTGTTAAAGCATCACCCAGATTTGTCGGGGATGTCTGAAACACTGTCTAAAAAAGAACATTTTCCAACTGAAAATTCCTAGAGGATCAACGTTAATCCCTCTATTTTTTAAATGCCTATTCGGTGCAAAGTTGTTGGGATGTCTTGCCATATAAAAATTTTGTTTTTCCCCACAACAAACCTAGTCTTGTGGTAAAATTTTATCTCATTCCTACGAGATTTTCTGCTGTACATCCCCCTAATAACACAGCTAGAGCAAGGTATGTTTGTCTATGTACTTTGTACTTTCTGCATTCAAAGTTTCTTTCTGTGCTTTGTATTTTTCAGAAAAACGATTTTAAATTTAAATACGGCCCAAATAAAAATGACAATAGAAGTCATTTATGGACGTATGTCACCATGGTTGCCTTGCCAACGGGATGGTTAAAGCTAAACTCGTGTCATGTATGATTAACCCCTCGTAAACCATTAGGTAACGCAAACCACTCGTAAACCATTGGTAAACAGATGGTTTCCCATACAAAAATGCCTAAAAAAGATGGTCGTGGGATCGAAATTTTTGACACAGTGTTTATCTTCTCATCCACTCGTTTATAAGTTGATGGGACCGCCCCTAAATCACTTAAACTGTCTTACGTGACTTTTCTTGTAAAGAAACCTTACAAGTTGTTCCACTGTGACCTACCTCAAGGTCATACAAGACAAACCGTGTATCCGGATATTAGAAGCCTGAAAATTTCATGCTTCTATATCTTTATTATATCTCGTTCAACAAGGTTTCTTTCCCGCGGCTAAATAAGTCTTTCCGTGAGGAGAAATTAGTTTCCTTTCTTTAGGGAACCATCTTCTTGTGAAGTTTAACCGAATTTTAAAAGAAAATTCATATTTCCCATTTCAGTCAACCCGAATGGAACTAATTGGCTATTAGTTAACACTACTGATTTTCGAAACACAGCCCTTCTTGTCGATTTATCAGTTTGTAGCACATAGATGGCGCCACAAGAAACAAGTCCTAAAACACGATTTCACGGCGATTCGCACACAAGTTCCTAACAATTCCAGTTGAACTTTGGTCTCCTGTTCACAAAACCAGACCCATTTCCCATCAGATTTGATTGATTTCTACCATCGTTTCCAGGTAGTGCCACATGGGGTGGTATCCTCGTCAGCAGCAGCTTGTTCGAGAGCTGGTACTGATGCTCTAAAAGCCGGTGGAAGGTCCATGGATGCGGCTGCGGTAGCAGCTCTGTGCTTAGCTGTTCTGGCGCCTCATAGGACCTCTTTGGATGCGTAAGTTGTATAAAAACAAAAATTTGAACACGTAGGCGGTATAAAAAATCTTTGCTGCTTTTTTATAAAAAACTAATCATAATCTAAAATAAAAATCAAGCTCGCGAAAATACACAAAATTATTTAAATTGAGAGCATAAGAGACAGCTGACCGCAAACTGAAAGGGGTTGGTCAGTCAACGAAACTGTTCCATGAAGAAATTGTTCCAGGAAATGAAAAAATCGAGGTGGTAATATTATGGAAAACTGTCTAAATTACAATAAAAAAAACAACCGTTTCCAGTTTTATTCTTTGCCTTAGATTCTTATTGGCAGATCTAACTAACTATGTAGGTATATTGAATACAGCAATGAGACAAATTAAGGGCCCCTTCTCCGAAATTTATGTTTCTAAATCGTGTTGTTTTCAGAGAAATCATCATATTTAAAATCTTAAAAAATATATTATTAGTACAGATAAACGTTTGATCTAGAGACTTTTTTGAATAAAAACACAATATTTAAGATTTGACTCGATAAAAAAAAACAGAAGTAACACCGATTTTGAAAGTATTTTAAGTTTTATAAGACCTTGGCGGAACGCTATTTTTATGAAATTTTACATTTCATTTACCAATCAGGTTTGACAGGGATATTAATGGATAGATTCACAATTTGGCACTTATTTTTTTCTATATAAAATATATACGTCAAAGCGAGCGAAAGTGTGGTTATTTTCTGTACTCCTATACGTAAGGAAAAAGACAGAGACAGATAGCCTTGGGGCCCTTAATGTTCTAGCGTAGCTTTACCTGAAAGCTAATAATAGTTCATTTATAGTAAATTTCGAAATAACGCCATCTTCATTAGAGCCTTTGAACTTTATTAAGAAGCCCCACACCACATAATCTACGTCCAGCGTTCCGCACCATGTTTCTACCGTGACGTAATTTCAAACTACGAGACGCAACACATAGATGTCGCTCGATGCACTGACGACTCCATTCCTCCAATACATAGACGTCTGTAATCAGATTTTCTGCCCCCGGGATGGATATGGAAGTACTGCACCGATGATTTGAACACCATAACCGTCTCTGCACTATCCATTGCACTCTGCTAGCTTGCAGTAATGGAACGTAGCGACGACGCGTCTGCCAATGAAATTGCTCAATGGCCTGAAACCGGATTTATGACGCGCTGGACGCTAAACCCCGACGTTTCACCGGTCTTTATGAGTTTTCAGTGGGATTTTCAGGGCATTTCTTGCTTGGTAGAGTCGAAGTAATGTAGAAAGAATTAGTTGATTGTTTGGAAAATATCTAATACGGTTTAAAGGTCGGTTGGCAGCAGCTATTCATACGTGATATTGGAAAGGGTGTTCGGTTATCGTAAAATATGGTCCATCTACTTCTAATGTTATTTATACCTACCTCAAAATAAACGGTATCAAAATATGTAACCAAACTAATAAAATTTAAATTGTTCCAATAATTACCAGGAGCGGTTCTCTATTATACTGGGAATACAGGACAGCCCACACCCAGCTCCCAGTGCTCGCTGAATGGGGGGATGTAGATGGCAACCCTTGGAAGAACACCACAGATCGGCCACCGAAGATGCTGGCAGCTTTTGCGTCGTTGCATGCTAGGCTAGGCGTGCTACCTTGGTCTATGATTGTACAGCCAGTCATTACTATTGCCAGGTAAGAACCATAATAAAAGACAGTTGTGCAAACCTCAGAAAACGCGTAGAGATAATAAACATTTTTAATTCACTCCAAGAACAATACTGAGTCCATCCATCTAGAACTATCAACTGTTTTGTAGTAGAAGACTAATAATAGATTAACCAACAACAGAGTTTTTAGACCTTGGATGCTAGCAGCTCGTCTTTTTTATAGCAGCTGAGGAATGTTACTGAAAATCATAATTATCATCATCATCACATCACAGCAGCTCTTACCTACCCAACGGTAGCACGAGTACCAATATTACCTACATAATTAAATATGGCTCCACTAAACTTTTCCTCATTTTCTTTCAGGAGTAGCAAGGAATCAAAGAGCCTTTCAGTGATGGCAGTTGAAAATCCTGTACAGACTTCAAACACCTACATCGCAGATTATTTAGAGAAATTTCAGCACAATACTAGCTCAGGTATGTAGACGTTTGTAACGACAAGAACATAATTATTTTTTTATTTGGGAAACAAAAGAATCACATGAGCACTAATAAATGAACGTTATGTTTTTCCTCTTGACAGAACTAGCCATGTTCTGGGGCAGTGACAAGCTGATCCGGAGTACAACTCCTCAAGAAGTAGCTGCGGGGGCCTGGAAGGTGTACGTAGGAGGACCTGGGGCTGTTGTAGCAGGAACCGCTTTAGCTGCGACGCTGCTGCCACCTGCACCTGACCCAGATATAGGGTTCCAGAGGTAAGATTCAGTACGGATTTTTTTCCGTCTCAGATTACAAGACAACTTTTGAGGAGTTTCATATGATTACAAGACAACTTTTGAGGAGTTTCATATTTTAGGCATTCGCTTCCCTGTGTGCGTCTACGAATATTTTGTTTACCAACAATTTTATTCTATGTTCCAGGGTAGTAAGTGCATTACAACAAGCTTCATTGCACGGAGAGTGGCCGCCATCGGGGGTAGCTAGTGGCGTAGCCGTCGTTGACCGACTCGACACTTATATTGCCCTGGCTACGTAAGTACCTACCACAAAACATTTTACATTGACCTTATGTATGCTAAGCGCTCAATTTAACAAAATTGAAACTTGGTCACCTGGTTTCATTTCAACTACTAACTAGACAGGTGGCTAACCTTTTCTCACACCACCGCACATCAGACGAAGATATTCATTCCTAAAACCTATCTATTTCAGAGGGCTAACAAAACCGTACGGATCAGGGCCAGCGTCTCCATACGGATGGATGTATGACGAGCCCACGTCTCCCATTGACCTCGCACCAGCGATCATTGCTGCTCAACATGTTTGTGGTACGTATTTATCTTTAATGGTAATCAATTTATAAGAGCAAGATGGTGTAACTGTAGTGGATAGGATAGGTAAGGCCGCTGCTTCGAATACGGGACGTCGCTGTTCAAATCTCGCCACGTACCAATGAAAACTACGGTTTAAGAATTCAATATGCATATTTATTCGACACTCTTGAAAAAATCTGTGAAGTCTTGAGCTTATTTGGTTGATTAAAACCTGATCGTCCTATTCAGGATAGACTCGTTCCCCTCGGTGATGAAGTATAGTAGCTGTGATCATCTTCACCGATTTTGATATTTATTTTTTTTATTTTACAGGAATCAGATACATAATCGGTGCTGAATCTTCGGGCGCCCTGGCTCAAGGTGCCACTGCTTTACTGTCTTCAGAGGTCAATACCGTCGACTACTTAGCAAACGCTATTGAAATGCCAAGAGTCTCCGTATATGCCAGTGGAGTACTGGCCATCGAATCCAGAAAAGAACCTCCTGCTGGTGAGTTTAGTTAAATAACATACATAAATCACGCCTTTATCCCTAATGGGGTAGGCAGAGCGTCAACGACTCAAACAAAGGTCATTACACCACGTCTGACAAGTTTTGAGGGTTGTTCAAGATAGATCTGTTGACTGCTGTAGTGACAGGTTGTCAGTCCATCGCCCACATTACAATATACTAAAACCCTCGAATCCCTTAGCTGGTTTTTACAGCATGCCCGGGAGGAGGTGCAACTGGCACATTCTATGTTTTTCTATCGCTCCCAGTCCAGCAAGGAAGATTTTAGTTAAATATTATAATAATTAACCAAAATGTGATTTCGACCACAAGAGTAACTGCCTCCGTGGTCTAGTGGTCTGAGCCATGGACTCTCGATTCGGAGGTCCTGGGCTCGAATAATCGATATCTAGTACGAGTAGTACACTCAAAAAAAAAACAATGGTAGCTGTTCCTTTAGATTTCAGATACATTTCCTTTTGTTTTCTTGTTGTGTGGGTTTTGAGTCGATCGACCCCATGGACCCTGGTGTCAGAGTTTTTAT
Source organism: Scrobipalpa atriplicella (assembly GCA_029255725.1). Classification (NCBI taxonomy): domain Eukaryota; kingdom Metazoa; phylum Arthropoda; class Insecta; order Lepidoptera; family Gelechiidae; genus Scrobipalpa; species Scrobipalpa atriplicella. Next base: position 23,972 of record JARACY010003280.1, read on the forward strand.
ACGCTTATAATAGCACCCTCTGACAAAGTGTCTTTGATAAATATAAAAATATATTTGTTTTAATCCCCGGAAGTAGGTACCCATAGCTAATTAGATCGAATACCCTTGGTCATCCGGTTAGTGTCGCTTATCAAATAATTTGTTTTTTTCCTTAACTGTTATTTTATACAGCGTGTAATTTTATTAAAAACTAAGTATCTGGTAATAACATTGATAATTAACAACTTCCCCTAAGGAACATAGTCGATATAAGTATACATTCATAAATAAAGACAAGTGATATCATCAACATAATATCTTTTTTTAATATCAACTTGTTCCTTTGAGAAAATTGTTTGTTACAGCATAAGATTTGCGTATCAGTCACTAAGAATATCTATGTTTTTTTTTCATCAGCTCTTCCAACGGCTCTACCATCACCGCTAGTAAACGCAACGCTACCGTACCCTGCCGTCAACGTGGTGATGCAGAAGGGTGATGCTCTGATGTCACACGCTGACAGCCGGGGAGGCGGAATGGCTTCCAGGTTCTAAGGAACTGTTCCACACCTCCCTTCACCGATACTAATGGCTCTACCATCAGCGCTAGTGAACGTAATACTACCGTACTCTGCAGTCAACGTGGTGATGCAAATGGGAGATGCTCTGACGTCACACGCTGATAGCCGGGGAGGCGGAATGGCTTCCAGGTTCAAGGAACTGTTCTTAGGAAATGAAAAAAAAAATGCATTTTCATACAAAATGACCAGCTCGATCAGACAATTTGTATCCTGGTGATAGTTGTTCAGTATCGTTGACTGAGCAACCCCTATCAGTTTGCGGGACGCTGTCTCTTACACCCAGTTATTATTGTTATTAAGCAAAAACTAATTTTAACTCACATCAGAAAATTCTGTGACTTTTCACGCTTAATTTACAAAGTAAAAATAATAACACGCATGGGCGCCCCCAACCCCCCCCCCCCCCCCCCATGGAAGCCCCCCCCCCCTGAACTTTGATATGCCCTTACACTAACTATCAACTTTTGTACATCCGAGTAGCGATTTGCCCCCCCCCCCCCCCGGCCCGGTACGCCCATGTAACACGTGTTTATCGATTGGGTTAGTAGATGTTAAAAACTTTTAGTAGAAAGAGATAAAGCACTGTCCAAAGATATTTTTAGCTTTCTTGCTTCCAGAGGAACAATTTATTAATTAAGAAATACATAATTTTTTTACAAGAGCAGTACTTACAAGTACGACCAATGTGCAATTTCTCATGTTATAGTACTTAATTATATTTTAGGTTTTCATAAAAATGCTGATTTATTAATACTAATTAAATTTAAAACGCATTTATTTACAGCATAACTCTTAAGATGTTCTTATTATTAAGTATTTATTTTTATCTTAGTAAAATATCTGACTGAAAATATTATAAGGCGATTTTTTCATTAAAATCAACCTACAATTTGTCACTCAAAGTACCTACCTAATTACGGTACATTTAGTACAGTGGGCAGCAGGTCGAGCTATCCATATGGCGGATCAACATATACTGGTTATATCTACCTGGTTATACTGTATAGCCAGTATAAATTGGTCCGCCAAAGTGGCAACTCGACCTGTTTCCGACTGAACCTACATTAAGTAATGTAAAAAATTAAAAACTGTAGGTAGCCATTAACTTCCATGTTCATTTAGTTTGACCAAACAACAACATTTGGCCAACACTAAAGGAAAAGAATTTATTTACAACATGGAGTACCATGGTAGTAACCATAATTATGTTGATTAAGGTGGTTCGATGAGCTCCCCAGCGCCCTCCCAAGAAATAAATTTATTGCGTCTAAAATAGAAATATTTTACGTTTTGCGAAAAACCGGCCCAAACCTATAAAGTAGAAACTCTCAAGTCAACACCTTTAGGCCACTCCTCTGGTACCCTCTCACCGAAGCCGCTATCTGACCCTTCTAGTGCCAAGTCCGGTTCAGGCCACGCTGGTCGCAATGCAGCTCGAATTGCTGTTGGATGTTCTAGAAGGTACGAGTGAATCTCCTTTGCAGTTGCCCTTTCTGTTGGGTCTTGGGTCCAGCACTTTTCTGTTGCTTCACACCTGTTGGAAGAGAGTGTTCTTGCATTCATTGACAGTTTTATTGTAAACATTATTCTGATTCTGAGTGACCAACGGTGGACCAGCGATCCATAGTGGAGTGTCTATGCTTGTCTGAAACGAAAGATGCATTCGTGTTTCAGAGAGGATACTGATCATGATCATAATCTTTGGTAATGGTCATTTCACATGCTACATCGGAAGCACAGGTATTAGCGATTTAAACAAAGAAGTCAAATGTGCTAATTGGTCTTTCCAGCCATAATAACCCCTCGGTATAGCGTTAAAGGTAATCTTGGAACTTACGTATGGTAAGAAACATCTCTTGGCAACGGTGGACGTCCACCACCCTGCACGAAATGGAGAATCTGCGCAGGCTTCCAGGAGCCGTATGGTCGAGCTCCCAACGTGGCGATCTCCAACAATAATACACCTGGAAGCAGTGAACTTTATTAAACATTGAATACTTCCAGGCTGGACTGGAAGCGATAAAAAAAATAGACCGTGACAGCTGCTTCACCTCCCGGGCATGATGTAAGAACCAGCTTAGGGATCCGAGGGTTTCATTGTATTATAAATTATGATTTACAGGCATATACGCACAGCAGTCTAAAAGTAGATTTATATTTATATAGATCCACCTAAAATAACTTTCAAAACTTGTCAGATATGGTGCGAGTCAGTCAGAGACCTGTGAAAAAAAATGAAATGAAAATGAAAAAAAATGAAAAATAAATTTATTTGGGATTTTTGAACCTTTTTACAAAATTTAGTACATCTGCCAAACTTATTTAAAGTTTGTCGGCAGCAGTAAACACTCCTATATTAGGCTAATATTAGGTTCCGTATTTATAACAAACAACTAAGTAAGCTATACTATACTAAATATCATGAAGTTGTAAGGAAATGTTTTGAAATATCGAGGTAACAATAAATATAATATCTAGTAGCAGTATTAATCCCGTTCGAAATAACCATCTAATTACAATCAACACATTACACTTTAGTACACAGATTTTGGCGTATTTTCTCCAATATATGTTTTACAATTTTATTTTTAAATGACACCTTTGTTACACATTTTTTTAATTCTAATGGTAAGTCATTCATGAATTTAGGGACCAGATATTTCCTGCAGTCTAAAAGTAGATTTATATTTATATAGATCCACCTAAAATAACTTTCAAAACTTGTCAGATATGGTGCGAGTCAGTCAGAGACCTGTGAGTAGACAACTAAAGAAAAAAATCAGGTGTACTGTATGAATGATGGTTGAAACCTAGGTTTAGAATGGGTGTGAGTATCGAAGACGAAGGTTCAGCTGCTATCAGGGATCAATGGAAGAAAGGAAAATTACTTTGCGCCAATCCCAAACGGTAATAGCGTAAACAAAAATGATGATGATGATGATGACATAACATACCCAATGCCCACACATCAGTTGCTCGAGAAAACTCCCCTCTTTCCAAGCTTTCCGGAGCCATCCACGGCACCGGAAAGATTCCTCGTCGACGGCAGATGTACTTGTAGTCGTCTGACTCTTCTGGCTTTCCTGATGAAGATGTGTTCTTTGCTTCTACGCTGCGTGTCATACCTAGGGAAAAGATTTCAATGAATGATCTATTTCGATAGTTACTACAATAATATCTGTATGTTTCTCGCCTGCACGAAATTACCACTGCGCAAGATGTGCTGGATTATATCTTCGCAAGATATAAAGCAGGCGTCTTCAAAGATTTGTAGAGACCAGGCGAGTGTGCGGAGGCTCTGGAGTCTCGCCATAAGTTTCAACTCGTCTGTAGTGCGGGTTCCTACAGCTCATCTAGGCGCTTCACCTCGCTGGAGTTTTGGCCCAAAGGCGTTACCTATATAGCCTTAAAACTTGAACACTTTAAAAAAACTAGAACTAGATATACCAAAATCAGCCAGCTTCAAGGCCCTCCGAGCGTCTACCAGGCAGTTGGCGGCTCTGACGTCACGATGGAGGATATGGTTGGTGCTCAAATAGTCCAAGGCTTCAGCAGCTTCTCGAGCGAGCCGAGTGAGTTCCAGTGGTGATACATGACGAGCCTCAGGATCTGGAGATGGTTTCAGGTCTTCAGACCTGGGAAGTCAAAAGTTACATTGAAATAAATGTGCTTTCTAGAATTAGATTATTATTTTGAACGGGATTATTATTGCGATAATATTTATCGTTACCTCGATATTTCAACGCAGTTTCATGAGTCATGGTCATGAGCAGACTCTAGCCTTTGGATTGATTAGATGCAAAGATTTTGGGTGATGGCTATTAATTGATAAATGAAAGCTGCTTTTTGTTTAGACTATGCTTAATTTTAAAAAGTGTTTTTTAGGAACTCGGTTTGGGAAAGTGTCAATTACCATACTGTGCTGGAGCATATTCCCTAATAGTATGTATATATCTAGTCATTTTGAATTTATTCATCCTATGTTAAGATAATCTTTCTTACCGCGTTCATACTGTGTAATTAAATGACGTACGTGGTCAAGTCATGAGTAACATAATATAAACCACAATTATGATAACATTGGCGCCTCGTCCTCTTTTAATTAAAATAAACTAGCTTTCCGCAACGCAACATCATTAAACCTGCAATATAATGAATTTTCGCGTAGAAAACCATACTATGGTTGATCAATGTATAGATACAGTGAAATACAATATTATGTGTCAATGGAAGTGGTGCCCTCAATGCCTCAATATAATTTTACTCCTTTTAGGGTTCAGTACCCAAAGGGTAAAAAACAGGACCCTATTACTAAGACTTTGCTGTCCGTCTGTCCGTCTGTCACCAGGCTGTATCTCATGAACCGAGATAGCTAGACAGTTGAAATTTTCGCAGATGATGATGTTTTTCTGTAGCCGCTAAAATAAAATAAATATTTAAGGGCGGCTCCCATACAACAAACGTGATTTTTTTCTTTGACACCGCAGCAGGCTGTATCTCATGAACCGTGATAGCTAGACAGTTGTAATTTTCAATGATGATGTATTTTTGTTGCTGCAATGACAACAATTACTTAAAATAGAATTAAATAAATATTTAAGGGGGGCTCCCATACACTAAACGTAACTTTTTTGGCGTTTCTTGCTCGATATTGAAAACGGAAACAGGTAAACCCTTGAAATATTCACAGAACATTGAGTTATATAATTAATTACATTGAAAATAAATAATTTAATTAAAATAAAATAAACATTTAGGGCCATACAAACACGTGATTTCTGTGCCGGTTTTTTGCTTGATTACCCGGATATAAGGATATTTATAACGGTAACTGATAACAAAAGGTTAAATATATTGTCTAATATTGTATAGATAATGGTACGGAACCCTTCGTGCGAGAGTCCGATTCGCACTTGGCCGGTTTTCTTATTATTAAGCCTGATCTGACTATGCTATGCTTACGTGATCATTAATTAGTTAGCGAAGTACCTACTTTACTTACTCATAAGTTTAACTTAGGTACCTTTCAGATTATAATTTAATTTAATTTAAGCTTATAATATTTTTTTTTTATTAATAAGGAAAGTGGTTAACCAAATTTCGAAAATGACTTAAAGACGTCAATGCTATCATGCAGCTCTATAATTAGATTCAAACCGACAGATTAACCGCAATAAGCCAATAATATTATAATGCTTCTAGGAAAAAGCCAAAAATGTTTCTAGGGAAAAAGTTCAAACTAACATTAAAACATACACCGGTATATCGCCAGGCACTTGAGATACCCTTAGGTGCCTTTCGAAGATTTCCGCAAGGTGCCTCCTTTGGCGCAGGTACTTCAGTAAATCTCCGAAGAACGCGTGTTCCATCAACAGTAAAGGGGGACCGTCTGCGTCCGCGCACACTCCGACCAGGCGCACTATGTGGTCGTGGGATAGAGACGCCATCGTACTACCCTCGCGAAGGAATTCGGCTTCTTCTGCCGGGGCCGCGTCTTCGCGAAGAGTCTGTGCAAATATAAGTAAAGAGGTAAAAATTGAAACACCATTTCTAGATAGGTATAACATTACAATTAAAGAGAAGAGACGAAAGTTTTCTATAAACCAATAGTGACTGCTGGTTGTATTTGTGTAATGTAGGGATACCTCAACTGTACCCTGCAATGGGCTATCAAATCTGACGGCTTTGAAAAGTATAGAACTACTATGTAACAAGGCTACTTAACTATACAACACTGCTGAGTCAGATTCAACGCTCTCTCTATAAATACATACATACATATAATCACGCCTTTATCCCTAATGGGGTAGGCAGAGCGTAAACAACCTAAACAAAGGTCGTTTCGCCACGTCTGGCAAGTTTAGAGGGTTGATTAAGATAGATTTGTATATTGCTGTAGTGACAGGTTGTCAGCCCATCGCCTAAATTACAATATATTGAAACCCTCAAATCCCTTAGCTGGTTTTTACAGCATGCCCGGGAGGAAATGGCACATTCTATGTTTTTCTATCGCTCCCAGTCCAGCATGGAAGAGACTCCCTGTCCAGCATGGAAGAGACTCCCAGTCCAGCATGGAAGAGTAAATCTCTCTCTATAAATTAACTAAGAATTAGATAAGTACGTGCCTTAGCTGCAACAGGAGTCGGCAGTCGATTGCGAACTCGTAACATACCGAAACGAACTCTGCCAAAATGTCCTGACCCTAGCTCTTCAAATAGTTCTAGCGTTGACCGATCAATGAGATATCCTTCCAGCACAGCTGCAGTCCTCTCACATCTTGATAGAAGACGCATGAGCAATTCTCTTTCACGTTTCTTGGATTTAGCTAATCTCACACGGCGCAACCACCACAGTGCTACTACAAGAATCACGAATAACACTGAGCTACTAGCCCAAATAGCATTGTGACACACTGGGTTGAACTCCTCACCAGAAGTCGTAGTGGTACACTGTGTTCGACCATCTTCTACTTGACCAGTTTGAAATTGCTGCAAAAAACAGGGAATTGAAAAGTTACTTGGGTACTTGGGCCAGGAAGAAAAAATATTTTTTAATAACATTACAACGCGAACAGACGGAGGGCTGGCAGCTATTTCGCACAGCGTGTAAATCTCGCAATACAAAGAGGAAAAAATGCTGCTAGCCTTTTAGGTACCCTGTCTCATAGTGGCTTTTTTTTAATTGGCAAGACTTTTTTTTTCAAGAAAATAATAATATTAATGAAAATTTTGTTATAAAAGGAATACGGACCTCGAATATTGGAATAATTTCATTATTATCACTATTTGCACTCCACATACCGACGAGCTTATTAATTTGACTTCGCCACTCGTAGATAAATACAAGTGGATTATATCGCTCATTTTTTCTCTGTTCAATACTCTGTGCTACGCCATGTAACGACTGGTTTGCATATTGTAATAGTTTCCTGTAAAAAATGCATGTTATTGTAGCATCTATGTACCTACTGAGCACTTCTTGACATAAAATAATATTATTGTATACTATTTAAATATTAAGTAATTCTACCTGTAGTTGGAATTACCCAAATCATAAGAATACTCAGGATGATTGCTTAATACTTGTTCAACTCTGAAAACTATCGTTATAAGAGCATCCACCAATGGGGCAACCAGTACAGGCCATGGTTTGTTTTTCCACCGATCTTCGAAAAGCGATCGTATTTCTGCACTTGCTCCCTTATCTTTTATGAATGAATCATTCCCTCCTTGCCACCAGTACGATATAGTTGAAATTTTTAAATCTTTGGTACAATTTTCTACTGGTTGGTACTCGCGCGCTATCCATGCATATTCCGATTCATCTGTCATGCCTAACTTTTGAGCTCCACAAGCGATGATATTAGCGGCTTCATATCCCATATTCAAGAAAAACACTCTTGCATTATCATTCCGAAAGTTTTTTAAAATTTCGGTTATGGTACCCATGTCATTATTATGTATAGTTTTTTCTTTGAGCAAAATAGTCTTTTTGAGCTCATTTGTGATACTTTTGGCTACATCGGAATCATCGGAAATCACGGCAATGCGTTCCCAGTCATGTTTTTTAAAGTAATTCAAATAGGAGCGCACTAGCAAGGAAAGTCCACCAGAAATACTACTCGTCACGTTTTGCAGAACCGTTTCTAAAGGTGGTACATCGTAAAAAATCAATTGCGTTATATTGTACCGCGATGCAGCATGAGCTGATGCTTTTGCTCCAACAGCTGGTACTAAAACACCACCACAATCATTCCAATCAGGTCGTCTAGTTAACATCACCGCATTCGTACTTAAAATGTTCGGATTTTGGCAATCAACATCCATGGCATACAGATTATAATCGAATAGTTTAATCTTCTGTCTCAAAAAAGGGCTGGCATTTAATTTAGCCATAGTAATTCCATAATCGAAATACGATTTGCCTTTACATATTAAAGCAACGAACCACAGCCGTCTCTGAGTCGTTTTAGTCCAGTTGTTAAATTTATCAAAATTCTTGTCAGACCAAGCACAAGCAGCTTCGTCAATATTTTTTATACTTTCGTTAAGTGCGAGTATCTTTCGCAGGTCCTCTGGTTGAGGAATGGTCGTGTTCAGGATTTCTGCTATTTTAGGGCCACGCTTTTTAAACATATAAAGATCTGCGAGTTGGTAGGCAACTGTCTTAGTTTGTGGAAACAATTCAGGCGATAGTTGAACGACTCGTACATTGTCCTCGGTATTGTGGTATCCAAGGTCGTAATCGATGAAAACAAATGACGAATTGCTGATATTCAGTTTTATATCAAGTTCGCTGCGTTCTATGCGATAATTTTCACAGAATGGCACTTCGTGACCGTGATCTTTGTGACTTTGTGATGTTAAATTAATTTCAGGGTATACCTCTAGCATCATATACACCGGAATACATGGCGATGGCGAGCTGAAAGAGAATATTTAAATTTCAAAATCAGTCATGACAAACTTGGCTATAAAAACAATAGTCAGGCCATCTTCCCAGCCACTGCATATGTATAAGCAAATTCAAGCAAATTTTCATTGTTTGTCTTGAATATACTAAGTAGGTAGTTGAAATTTCTTACCTTGGTTGTATAAAGCCACATAACTCAAGCGACGCTCGACTTCGGTAGAAAATCCAATAGCTAGCGTCAAAACAGGCGCTTGTGTTCAAAGATTTTTTCGAAAGTACAGCGTACACGAGTACTCTTGCTGATGAAGATGTTCCTATTACCTGCAAAAATAGAAAAAGCTTCAACCTACGGGGTCAAACAAATTAAGAACCATTATGGACTTATATTAGTTACGTCGCGTATTTTGCAACCACGAATTGCTACCGTTGAAACCCTCGAATCCCTTAGCTGGTTTTTCAGCATGCTCGGGAGAAGAAGCAGCAGGTGATCACCGTCTACATAAACACAAGTGTCTGTCTAAGGGTCGAAGTACTATATTTACTGCCTACTATGAATGTACAGTGTTTGCTGAGACTTGATCGTTAATTTTATTTTGGTATTTTGCAAATGTAGGCGATCGGCTGACAACTCATCAGCAAATGACTTACTTGAAGCCGGCTTCCAGCTATGCTGCATAATTGAGGATAGGTAGGGCAGTTAGGTAAAGCTGGTGCTACTTTCGATTCTTCCATGTCTGCATCCACATGTATTACCAACCTGAACGAAAGCACATTATATTATTTGTTGAGGCAATGTGATAAAAAAAATTTTTCAATTCAATTTAATTTATTTCATGTACAGAGTAAAAGGTCTTAAATATATACTAGCTTTCCGCCCCGCGGTTTCACCCGCAGCTAAGAGTTTTTCCGTGGGATTGAGTTCAGACTCTGAACTTCAGAGTGGTTTTTGGTATGTATTTATTCAAGATTAACTGAATTTTGGTATGGAATATATCGTAATTTATATTTACTTCTACCAAATAACTTGGATCCCTTTTCTTTCTTCAATTATTAAAATCTTCCCATACAGCACAGCACCCGTGTTGTACTATAATCCATTGTAGAAATTATTAGAAAATAGATTTTTAAATTTATTTACTTACCGTCTTGTATCAGAACTTGTTGAGCTTAGTACCGGCAAGGTTTCAGCAAGTTCTCTTACAGTACGATTGTCTACGACTGTAAAGACGGAATCTTCATATCCAGCCTTGTGTCGTATCGCAGCTGCTATAAGTGCTGCTAAAGCTTGACCAGTAGGTCGGTTCGAGCTCATCACTTCGATTGTCATTGGCTTTTCATCGAAAGAAAAGATTTTCAGTCCCCCTGTGCAAAATATATTCATCATGAAACTTGACGATAAATTATCTACATATTATAAGTACCTACATCTAAGGCCCGTATTTATAATCAGCTCTCAAGTGTGACAGCGAGTTTGAGTTTGTTTCAGAAATGTCATTTCAGTACAAAACGGCCTGTCAAATCCATACTTAATATTGCTCTCAATCTTGAGATCGCTTTATAAATACTACACTTAGTGCATCAACACACCTGACCTGCGTCACATTCCGCGTCGAACCTTCGACGACGAATCTTCCAGTCACATACCAACACACCAATTCCGCCGGCGGAATCTTCCGCTTCA
>JARACY010003281.1:0-34619 GCA_029255725.1 Scrobipalpa atriplicella
ATAGTTTATGTGGTCGTTACCAAATCATGTCAGAGATCGGATTAAATGCAATGGTCATCGGGTAGTTTCTCGACTCAACAATCCAATCACAAAAGAAGAACAAAAAATACAATAATTATTTACTTTTTCTTCTTCTTCTATTTCTTATCGTATGGGTTTCAACTTCAAGTCCATCGACCCGATAAATAAGTTAGAGTTCATATTTATTATAGTCTGTGCGAAAAGAGAACAGGCATAGAATTTGAGGTCGCGCATTTGTATTTACTTAACCGTCGCTTGGTCGTGTGAAGTTTATGCCCAGGTCTTTAACCTTAACCTTCTACATTAAATTTTGGAGTTTTTAGATCAAAGACCTAGACATAAACCCCACGCAACCAGCCGTGGGTTAATTAATAAAAATAAGCGCCTTCAAATTTCATGCCTGTTCTCTTTTCGCACAGACTCTACTAACATTAGTGTTATGTATGATATACGCGGGCGGCTCGTCTCTAGTGTCGTATGTATGGTCATGTGTGAGTGGTGGTCTTTCTTCATCCGACCCGTCGTACTGGCACTGCACGTTGGCGATTGCGAAGTCTGCGTCTGGGACAAAGATAATATTTTATGTTAAAACTAGGACTACATTTTTACGTGTAGGGTGAAATTTAACTTATAATTTTGTCACGCTTTCTCTGTGTACCTATTAATATTTCTTTTTACACCCTTATAATATAATTTAAGTAAAAGAGCAGCTTATCTCCTCGTAGTTGCGTCCAAACCAAATAGACTTTTTAATTGCGTAGTCATTTAAAATAATTTTTATTAAGTTTCTGATACTTAAAACTAACTTACCTTCATCTATTGACATCACCCGTTAAAAACCCGTTTATTGTTTAGTTCAAATCCTGTCCGTAAACGAAATAGTTTTAATTAGATTTATTTTATTGCATTTAAGAGTCTAGCTCCAATAACAACAGTAGGTAAAGTCTGTATTTTCCACAGCTTCATTATGTTTTAGATCAATGAAATGAGGGGGGATTTTTATGTGGTGTGTGGGATTTTTAATAATTTCTTGCACATATGAATAACAGTAGGTAAATCAGTAAATGTTTATGAAAATCTCTTTTTCGAGAGCTTCATTATGTTTTAGATCAATTAAATGAGTGGGGATTTTTTTAATAGTAGGTGGGGATTTTTATTTGGTGTGTGGGATTTTTAATAATTTCTTGTACATATGAATAACAGTAGGTAAATCAGTAAATGTTCATGAAAATCTCTTTTTCGAGAGCTTCATTATGCTTTAGATCAATCAAAGAGTGGGGATTATTTTATAGTTGGTGGGGATTTTTATTTGGGGTGTAGGATTGTTAATAATTTCTTGCACATATGAATAACAGTAGGTAAATCAGTAAGTGTTTATGAAAATCTCTTTTTCGAGAGCTTCATTATGTTTTAGATCAATCAAAGAGTGGGGATTATTTTATAGTTTATGGGGATTTTTATTTGGGGTTTTGGATTTTTAATAAATAAATGGCATGTTATTTTTTAATAAAATAAATAAAACAAAATGCACGACAAACACCATGTAGGTATATTTTATTTATTATCATCCGACACAGTCATTTCTTATTATTATAATGGCTTTAAACACTTATCTATTTAAATACATACATATTTTCCGCCATATTGAATCGCACTAAATATTATATTTATTCACTATCACTTTATTCATTAGCCTCTAAAGATTAAAGTACCTATATTTTTTTATTTAAATGGCAACACTGTGAAATTGGCAAACTTGAAAATTCAAGTCAAAATAACTTACAATATTTGAGTTTGGAGCGTTTAGTAAATTACTAATCCAAAAGAGTAAATTGTATTAATTATCGTTTAGAATAAACAGCTGCAATTGAACTTTCTCAAAGATCTGAGAGTATAAAATTCATTATTTTTGAGCAAGTACCTAGTTAAGAATTTTACGAAATAATTTCAAGAGAAATTACATTAGTGTGAATCGTTGCTTGGGAAAAACACAATAAGTATTTAATAAAATAATATAAATGCTTAACACACATTAAATAAAATGTAAATTATATTAACGCTAAAAATAATCAACAGCAAAAAATAAATTAAATCCTTTGGACCAACTTTGGCTTACAAAATAATAAATATTAGGAACTTAACAAATATGCTGCATTATTAAAATATACGTATACCAATAACATATTTTAAGTACTATACTAATAACTAAAAAAAATAGGGGAATATATAATAGCGCTTCAAAAATAATGTTTACACTTTAAAATGTTTAGCTTAAAAATTAATTGAATGAACTAAAAAAATGTTTATAGCTGCTTTCATCGAATATAAAGTGCTATTAAGAGGCTACCATGAGCCAAGTGGCGCCCCATCAGTCAAAAAATCATAATCCACTGAAAACACAATCAATCGAAAATCCGGTACGGCGAATTGAAGTTAAAGCAAAGAAGATAATTTAGAACATCATAAACTTGAAATTCATAGTTCCTGGTAGTAACAGAAAGAAAATTTGCGAAAAACGGCCACTTTTAGCACTTTTGCTATCTGTAACTGCTGTAAACACTGAATCATAAGTTTATGATGTTCTAAATTATCTTCTTTGCTTTAACTTCAATTCGCCGTACCAGATTTTCGATTGATTGTGTTTTCAGTGGATTATGATTTTTTGACTGATGAGGCCGCCACTTGGCTCAGGGTAGCCTCTTAAATACATCCTATCTATTAAGATAAATCAAAATTAAATATGACTTTACGACATAAAATTATCACCATTTTAGTAGTTTTATAAGAAATAACTTTCTTATAAATAAGACTTATAATATAAGAAACAGATTTGGAAAAATAGTATTTAAAAGTTGCCGTCAACTAACGTGCCTTTTTATATAAATAATTTATTTTATTGTTGACCAGTACCTTATCCTACCACTACCATAAGTTAACAAAATTTATTTATTACCAATTTAATTTAATTTGTTCCTTTAAAATATATTAAAAGTTACAAATAAAAATCAAGCTAAATAAAACAAATAATTGCATAATAAGGGTTCAAATTCAAAGGCCTCTTTCATCCATTCTCATTTTCGGTCATTAAATCAGACTAAATAAAATTACGACCATTTAATTCAGGATCTAAATAAGGTTACATAAACAAAAAAAAAAAATCGTTGCTATTTGGCTTTTTGCTGTGTGTCCCTGTAATGTTTATAATCTATATTTCAATAAATTCAAGACGATTATTATACGACGTATTTGTTTTTAAATCGTGACTGACTTTAAAAGCCGTTACAGACGTAACTACTTATAATATATATTAATATGCCGAAATATATATTATAGTAAAGCTAGCCAACACACACGTAGCTATGTTAAAATATATATCTTGCTCTCTCTGGTCCTGCGGTTGTCTTACGAGTGCGAGTGAGATACTGAAACATATTAATAAATCTTACGATATCTGTTCACATATTTTGGTGACGTCATAGAAATATATATAATAGGCTCGTGTGCGGTAAATTGTAGAATAGTATGGGAAATATATCGTAAGATAATGAAGTATGTCCGGATATAATATATAATTATAGCTACGTCTGTAACGGCTTTTAACTGGACTTCCTTCACTTCTTACATTATCGTAAAAAATCGTCATTGAATGTAGTATAAAAACCTGAGCTTTATATTATGGCATCAATATCATTATTGTATATCTATAAATACATCATTATTACACGGATCCCACCTATTTAATTACAATTACATTTTAAAGTCAGACTTAGAAATTCTATTAAGTACAGTTACTTATTCGCAAATATTTCAATAAGTATATTTCTGCAGTTACTTGCTTAAATGTTAATTAACCAAGAAGTATGTTTGTTTAGACTCTTTGGCATATACCTACTAATATTCACGTACAGGTATGACGACGCACTTGCGCGCAAAAATTATTCGAGAGTTTAAATAAATCGAAAAAAATTCTGATGTTGTCAAAATTCCCACAGTCTATTTTCAATGTAGGGATTTTGTAATTGATTTTTCTTTTTCTTGCTACTTATAATTTATAGTGAAAGATAAAATTTCCCAGGCAGGTTTTTTTTTGTATGAAAACCATACAAAAACTCCCAAGTCCCAGTCCCTACCTATCCCGCCAAATAAATATATTTTTCTGCTCACAAACATACTTCTTTATGACTACTTTCAATAATAAATTTTATTATTCGCGTAGACAATTTTTAAGTACCTTCAGATTTTAACTAGGTATTATTAATTTAAAATTTATGTTTTTTTAATATAAAAATTATGGAATTGAAAATAAGGAAACTGACAGAGTTTTCTGCCATTGGTGCGATTTCAAATAATATTTGTGAGATTTTTTGACATCATCATATTTCGTGGGATTTAGTTTTTTTTTATAATTTTCTAGTGTTTACAGGTTTTGACCAGAAAGTGAATTATTTACCTAAATTTTAATTATACTGATTAACAAATAATTTTGTTAAATAATATAAAAATACATAATTCTAAAAATGCCTATAAATGTTTAATTTAAATGGATGTATAATTGTAATGTCCGCCCGTCTTAGTGAATAATAATAATTATTAATTAACTGAATGTGGTGACGTGGAAATGACGTCAAGTTTATAAGTTTGCTGTTCTATGGAAGTTGAAATAAACCATTGTGTATTAAGAATGGCTTTTTATTTTTGAAAAATACAAACATGTAAGACGCTTCTTATCACCCCTCCGAAAAGTTTTAGAAAAATGTTGTATTACTATTATTCCCATTTGTATTTCTATTCTACAGTAAACAATGTTTCTAAAGAGTACCTAGGTACCTACACACAAACCCATCAGAAATAAATAGTACTAGACACACCACACAATTTTTTCTATTTACCATTTTTTTTTATAAATCAAGGAATCCACAAAATTAAAGAGAGCTAATGAAGCTGGGTAGGTTTATTATAATTTATATATTATCATCTATTTGTTTTGTAAATTAATTGTGTAATTTGATGTTTTAAACCCAAACTCCTGATTATCACTGCCTTTACAAACATCCCCAATGTTCCGTAGGGATTTTATGGGTAGGGATTCTCGATCCTACTAAGAATTTTGAATCTATCGGTTATAATGACTTTCTTCTTATTAGAATTATTGTATTTATTATTGATTTTTAAGCATTTTAGCAACATCGCATCCTTTAAATAAATCCCAACAACACCCAGAGAGCGGCTTTTCCTCGCTTTTTACAATCTGTCCCTCCCCTGTAGGAAGCCAGGAAAAGAAACGCCCCAGTGTTGCCATTTCACGGAGTACTTTACCCACAATTGCCTTAAAAATTTAAATAACTCAAAAAAATAACGGGCGTTTCCTTTGCCTCGCTTGTTGCAGGAGTGCGGACGTCAACGGAAATAGTGACTCGGCATTTTATTGACATGGACCACGGCATACCCCTGAACATACACGCGAGACCACGAATCGTCGGACGCAGACCCAATGCAATCGTCAACATAGAAACAGACGTCTTTCAAGAGAAATCGTATAAGCAATACTCATCGCAACATTTGAGAGACGCGTTGATAGCAGTGAAAAAAGGATACAGTGTTTACGCAGCTTCGAATAAATACGGTTGTGCCAAGGAAGACTCTAAGGAATTGGATGGAAAAGTATGATATCAAAAGTCAGTTTTCAAAGGTAGGCGTGGCGCTAGGACAAATGCAATATTGGACCCGTTGGATCTTATGCAGGAAGCGAGGTCAGAAAGATTTGAGGAACCGATTTAATTAATCAATAGTCTAGTTAATTAAAACGCGAATTGGTAACTGGTAATATTTAAAAACGCAATTTGATTATTATTCCAAATGTAAAAAATAAAAAATAAACTTTTTTCTTTTAACAATAAAAGTTGAAAAAATATTTTATATTTTTAACATGCTCTTAATTTTTATGGTTTAGGCACATTTTCTTTATTTTTTGTAGTAATAAATATATATTTATCTGAATAATTTATAGATTCTTACAATATTTAATAATTATTCTTGCCAAAATAATTTTAGTCGTATTGATTGTAGTCATAAAGAAGTATGTTTGTGAGCAGAAAAATATATTTATTTGGCGGGATAGGTAGGGACTGGGACTTGGGAGTTTTTGTATGGTTTTCATACAAAAAAAAAACCTGCCTGGGAAATTTTATCTTTCACTATAAATTATAAGTAGCAAGAAAAAGAAAAATCAATTACAAAATCCTACATTGAAAATAGACTGTGGGAATTTTGACAACATCAGAATTTTTTTCGATTTATTTAAACTCTCGAATAATTTTTGCGCGCAAGTGCGTCGTCATACCTGTACGTGAATATTAGTAGGTATATGCCAAAGAGTCTAAACAAACATACTTCTTGGTTAATTAACATTTAAGCAAGTAACTGCAGAAATATACTTATTGAAATATTTGCGAATAAGTAACTGTACTTAATAGAATTTCTAAGTCTGACTTTAAAATGTAATTGTAATTAAATAGGTGGGATCCGTGTAATAATGATGTATTTATAGATATACAATAATGATATTGATGCCATAATATAAAGCTCAGGTTTTTATACTACATTCAATGACGATTTTTTACGATAATGTAAGAAGTGAAGGAAGTCCAGTTAAAAGCCGTTACAGACGTAGCTATAATTATATATTATATCCGGACATACTTCATTATCTTACGATATATTTCCCATACTATTCTACAATTTACCGCACACGAACCTATTATATATATTTCTATGACGTCACCAAAATATGTGAACAGATATCGTAAGATTTATTAATATGTTTCAGTATCTCACTCGCACTCGTAAGACAACCGCAGGACCAGAGAGAGCAAGATATATATTTTAACATAGCTACGTGTGTGTTGGCTAGCTTTACTATAATATATATTTCGGCATATTAATATATATTATAAGTAGTTACGTCTGTAACGGCTTTTAAAGTCAGTCACGATTTAAAAACAAATACGTCGTATAATAATCGTCTTGAATTTATTGAAATATAGATTATAAACATTACAGGGACACACAGCAAAAAGCCAAATAGCAACGATTTTTTTTTTTGTTTATGTAACCTTATTTAGATCCTGAATTAAATGGTCGTAATTTTATTTAGTCTGATTTAATGACCGAAAATGAGAATGGATGAAAGAGGCCTTTGAATTTGAACCCTTATTATGCAATTATTTGTTTTATTTAGCTTGATTTTTATTTGTAACTTTTAATATATTTTAAAGGAACAAATTAAATTAAATTGGTAATAAATAAATTTTGTTAACTTATGGTAGTGGTAGGATAAGGTACTGGTCAACAATAAAATAAATTATTTATATAAAAAGGCACGTTAGTTGACGGCAACTTTTAAATACTATTTTTCCAAATCTGTTTCTTATATTATAAGTCTTATTTATAAGAAAGTTATTTCTTATAAAACTACTAAAATGGTGATAATTTTATGTCGTAAAGTCATATTTAATTTTGATTTATCTTAATAGATAGGATGTATTTAAGAGGCTACCCTGAGCCAAGTGGCGGCCTCATCAGTCAAAAAATCATAATCCACTGAAAACACAATCAATCGAAAATCTGGTACGGCGAATTGAAGTTAAAGCAAAGAAGATAATTTAGAACATCATAAACTTATGATTCAGTGTTTACAGCAGTTACAGATAGCAAAAGTGCTAAAAGTGGCCGTTTTTCGCAAATTTTCTTTCTGTTACTACCAGGAACTATGAATTTCAAGTTTATGATGTTCTAAATTATCTTCTTTGCTTTAACTTCAATTCGCCGTACCGGATTTTCGATTGATTGTGTTTTCAGTGGATTATGATTTTTTGACTGATGGGGCGCCACTTGGCTCATGGTAGCCTCTTAATAGCACTTTATATTCGATGAAAGCAGCTATAAACATTTTTTTTAGTTCATTCAATTAATTTTTAAGCTAAACATTTTAAAGTGTAAACATTATTTTTGAAGCGCTATTATATATTCCCCTATTTTTTTAGTTATTAGTATAGTACTTAAAATATGTTATTGGTATACGTATATTTTTAATAATGCAGCATATTTGTTAAGTTCCTAATATTTATTATTTTGTAAGCCAAAGTTGGTCCAAAGGATTTAATTTATTTTTTGCTGTTGATTATTTTTAGCGTTAATATAATTTACATTTTATTTAATGTGTGTTAAGCATTTATATTATTTTATTAAATACTTATTGTGTTTTTCCCAAGCAACGATTCACACTAATGTAATTTCTCTTGAAATTATTTCGTAAAATTCTTAACTAGGTACTTGCTCAAAAATAATGAATTTTATACTCTCAGATCTTTGAGAAAGTTCAATTGCAGCTGTTTATTCTAAACGATAATTAATACAATTTACTCTTTTGGATTAGTAATTTACTAAACGCTCCAAACTCAAATATTGTAAGTTATTTTGACTTGAATTTTCAAGTTTGCCAATTTCACAGTGTTGCCATTTAAATAAAAAAATATAGGTACTTTAATCTTTAGAGGCTAATGAATAAAGTGATAGTGAATAAATATAATATTTAGTGCGATTCAATATGGCGGAAAATATGTATGTATTTAAATAGATAAGTGTTTAAAGCCATTATAATAATAAGAAATGACTGTGTCGGATGATAATAAATAAAATATACCTACATGGTGTTTGTCGTGCATTTTGTTTTATTTATTTTATTAAAAAATAACATGCCATTTATTTATTAAAAATCCAAAACCCCAAATAAAAATCCCCATAAACTATAAAATAATCCCCACTCTTTGATTGATCTAAAACATAATGAAGCTCTCGAAAAAGAGATTTTCATAAACACTTACTGATTTACCTACTGTTATTCATATGTGCAAGAAATTATTAACAATCCTACACCCCAAATAAAAATCCCCACCAACTATAAAATAATCCCCACTCTTTGATTGATCTAAAGCATAATGAAGCTCTCGAAAAAGAGATTTTCATGAACATTTACTGATTTACCTACTGTTATTCATATGTACAAGAAATTATTAAAAATCCCACACACCAAATAAAAATCCCCACCTACTATTAAAAAAATCCCCACTCATTTAATTGATCTAAAACATAATGAAGCTCTCGAAAAAGAGATTTTCATAAACATTTACTGATTTACCTACTGTTATTCATATGTGCAAGAAATTATTAAAAATCCCACACACCACATAAAAATCCCCCCTCATTTCATTGATCTAAAACATAATGAAGCTGTGGAAAATACAGACTTTACCTACTGTTGTTATTGGAGCTAGACTCTTAAATGCAATAAAATAAATCTAATTAAAACTATTTCGTTTACGGACAGGATTTGAACTAAACAATAAACGGGTTTTTAACGGGTGATGTCAATAGATGAAGGTAAGTTAGTTTTAAGTATCAGAAACTTAATAAAAATTATTTTAAATGACTACGCAATTAAAAAGTCTATTTGGTTTGGACGCAACTACGAGGAGATAAGCTGCTCTTTTACTTAAATTATATTATAAGGGTGTAAAAAGAAATATTAATAGGTACACAGAGAAAGCGTGACAAAATTATAAGTTAAATTTCACCTACACGTAAAAATGTAGTCCTAGTTTTAACATAAAATATTATCTTTGTCCCAGACGCAGACTTCGCAATCGCCAACGTGCAGTGCCAGTACGACGGGTCGGATGAAGAAAGACCACCACTCACACATGACCATACATACGACACTAGAGACGAGCCGCCCGCGTATATCATACATAACACTAATGTTAGTAGAGTCTGTGCGAAAAGAGAACAGGCATGAAATTTGAAGGCGCTTATTTTTATTAATTAACCCACGGCTGGTTGCGTGGGGTTTATGTCTAGGTCTTTGATCTAAAAACTCCAAAATTTAATGTAGAAGGTTAAGGTTAAAGACCTGGGCATAAACTTCACACGACCAAGCGACGGTTAAGTAAATACAAATGCGCGACCTCAAATTCTATGCCTGTTCTCTTTTCGCACAGACTATAATAAATATGAACTCTAACTTATTTATCGGGTCGATGGACTTGAAGTTGAAACCCATACGATAAGAAATAGAAGAAGAAGAAAAAGTAAATAATTATTGTATTTTTTGTTCTTCTTTTGTGATTGGATTGTTGAGTCGAGAAACTACCCGATGGACCTTGATTTAATCCGATCTCTGACATGATTTGTGTAACGACCACTATTATAGAAACGACCAGGTTTGATGATGATGAGATTACATAGCGCCCTCCAGAGCACGGTTAAAAACTCTGACACAATGGTTCATCGGGTCGATCGACTCGAAACCCACATGACATAAGAAGAAGCACGGAATCCTTATTCTGACAGACAATTGGGTGATCAATCTGCATCGTCCTAACCTACCTGGGGAAAGTCTCACAACGTGATAAATTGACAAATATCAACGTGTTCCCCCCATGGGAATCGAACTCTCGACCTGGATCCGATCGACCCATGGCTCAGACCGCTCCGGTTCAGCAACCCACTAAACCATGGAGGCAGTTAAAGCAATACATACATACATACATAGAATCACGCCTGTATCCCTAACGGGGTAGGCAGAGCGTAAACGACCTAAACAAAGGTCGTTCCGCCACGTCTGACAAGTTTGAAGGTTATTCCAGATAGAACTGTATATTGCTATAGTGACAGGTTGTCAGCCCATCGCCTAAATTAAAATATAGGTACTTAAACCCTCGAATCCCTTAGCTGATTTTTACAGCATGCCCGGGAGGAGATGCAGCTGGCATATTCTATGTTTTCCTATCACTCCCAGTCCAGCCCGTAAGCAAAGCACTTATATTATAACTTCAGGATGAAAAATAATTATCTTTTTAATTCCAGGCACAAGTATGCGAAGTATCACAAACCGGTCTCAGTCACTACATCGACGCACCGAAGATCATGACACTTGGTCCAGGAGGAACTTCTAGTGTTAACGTGATACATGTGGGCGATCGACCACAGGTAAATTCCATGTCTTGGTCGCAAAATGTCCTTTTCTCGCAATGTCCCTTTTCGAGAAATATTATCAATAGGGTCGATAATATTTCTAAGTTTTTTAGTAGGGACTAAAACGGACTTTTTGCGAAAATGGACATGTAACGAATGGGAAATTCGACGTAAGGTGCAGTATTATTAATACAAAATTTTTAAAATTTCAGGTGTCCCAATCCGACTACAGCATCAACAAACGCATCCGCCGGAGCGAGGTCTTACTCCGCCAAGCGGCCGACTGCGTGTGTCAGGGGTCCACCTTCCAAACCGTGTCAGATCAGTTCAACATACCTATATCGACGATACGGTGAGAATTTCTAAAATTTTATATGTAAAGTTATGACAAACAAAATAACAAATCAAAAATTCAACAACGGACAGGATTTGAACCTGCGTCCTTGAAATACAAGTTCAAGTTCAAGTTCTTTATTGCATATATCAATGTAGAATACAAAGTTGTGTATGTAATATAAAGACACCCTGCTAGGGTACAGCGAACATAGTTGAGAGGGAGCTTAAATAACATTATAATGTGTGTACTAATCTTACTTATCTTAAATTCTAGGAATAATTTTAAATTAAACCTAATAGCATTAGCTTTTACCGTCCCACTGAGTTTGTTTTACGGTAGATGTAGCTAGCGTCCAATCATGATTATTTAAAAAAATATCAGATCACTAATTCGCCATCGCCACTTAACACTTACCCGTGGTAGCTCAGTTGGTTAGAGCGTTGATACGGTATTCTAAGGTCACAGGTCATAATTAAGAAATAAAATAGCACTGTGAGTGCAAAAACACAAATAAAACCATGGTGCTCTTGGGGTGTTCGGTTTACAAAGTTGATAATTATTAACTCTTTGACAAGTAAGGTTTAAAAACTCTGACTGTAAAGTTCATTGGGTTCGGGTCGTTCAACCCGACAACCCAGAAGAACCCAGAAGAGTTGGAAAATATTTACAAGATTGTTTTGTGGTGTTGCAGTTTCTTCATGGCAAGAAAAGGTATTCTGCCGAGGCGACGAAGAGGGCGGACTTCGCAAGTAAGTTTTTTTTTCAGATATTTTTTACTAAATCCCCACCAGTGGGGATTACTTTCTCCCCATCCCGAATCATATAAATTTTTAAAGGTTTTTTTTTGTGGCTTTGATATGGGCGGTTTACATTGCGACAGTGGTAAGAACAGTGCATAAGTAGGGCACTTGCATTCAAGTTGGTATATTGGCTTGAAAGGCAACTTGAACTTCGAAAGCCCACTGGCAGAACAGTTGACTGGGAGTGAGAGAAAAACAAAATGTGCCAGCTGCATCTCCTCCCGGGCATGCTGTAAAAATCAGCTAAGGGAATTTAGGGTTTCAGTATTTTAATTTAGGCGATGGGCTGACAACCCGTCACTATAGCAATATACATTATATATCTGGAATAACCCTCAACATTTTTCAGACGTGGCGGAACGACCTATGTTTAGGTCGTTTAAGCTCAGCCTACCCCATTAGGGATAAAGGCGTGATTGTATGTATATATGTATGTAAACCAGCCGTAGGACTGAGCAGACATTTTGAGGTGTTTTAATAAAAATATCTTATTTCCTTAGCCGATCCGCCCCAGCGCAAGCCCCGAGCCGCCGTTCCACATGCAACACTATAAACTTCCAGACATGGTCGCCATGAGGGGGGATTGTGACGACGAGGGCGCCACTGTATAGGCTGAGATTAGATTAGATGTGCTTGGACTAGGCCAATCTCACACTTAAAGCAGATTCTGCGGGAATGAGTGTGATTTTCTATTGGTATTTTGTTGAACAATGAATTTATGGACAATATCCGCCCCAATAGACGGAGCGCGACAATCTGTGCAAGCCACCTTAGCTTAGCATTAGTAGGAATTTTTCCTGCGACATACCTATAGTTTAAAGTCTGTGAGGATTGAAATTATAATATTTGAATCTCATAGAAAATAATTCAACTACCGCAGCACTACAACACTTTTAGGCCCGTATTTATAATCAGCTCTCAAGAGTGACAGCGAGTTTGAGTTCGTATCAGAAATGTCATTCCAGTACAAAATTACCTGTCAAATCCGCACTAAATAATAATCTTGAGATTGCTTTATAATTACGAGCCTCAGACATTTTCGCGTTGAGGGGTGAGTGTAACGACGATTGTGTAGACTTGGTGGGACTTTAGTAGGGATTTTTATCTGCGACATTCAAATTCAAATGCTTTTTATGTCGCATGGTGTTGCATTTAGTAAGTACAGTGAGCATTGAAAATATTTACATAAACTAGGAAGTTGACAATGTAACTTAAGATGTAAGTAGATATAATTTTAAGTTAAGTTAAGAATACTATGCAAATTGCAGAATTGAGCTGTACTTTGTAATATAAATAGTAGCAGTCAAATGTTAACTGCAGTTAGCAGTGGTTTGTAATAAATAAATGCTCTTTTTGGCAATGGACGTGTTACAATTCAATTCATAGTATTATAAAACAGATTTTTTTATTTTAATCTTATTTTTACATAGCGAAACTACTTATGATTTGTAGGTATTTCTACGTCTTAAGTTTAAATTGAAAGCCTAGCTTCATGAAATTAGATTTAAGCCTATGATAGCAGCTACGTCACAAATAAAAAATTATTATAGGCAGCAACATTAAGTACTTAAAATAGATGCCTTGACTAGTCTCGAATATAAAAAAAATAGTGATCTGGTATTTTTTTATCATAAGTGAATATTTTTGCACAGAATGAAATAAATACCTAAGTACGTACATTGTATACCTACTAAATACTTTGTTTAATTAAACTACACGCCCATTTTTTAAAATAAACAAACTTTTACAACAAATTGACTTCGGCCGCTGACACCATTTTTATGGGAGGGCCAAATGTTTTTTTCATATTTCGGCCTATGCTCCTTGGGGAAAGTTGTTCAGTTTGATGATAGAATTTCACCCTTAAAATATTTGTACTTAATTTAAAAAGACCTTATATAATTTATAGGTACTTGCGATTGCTGGCACTTCTCGGTGAAACTCCATTGTATAGTGTTGTTGTTATATAGTCTGACTATTTTGACCTGTGAAAATGCTAAATAATGTGTTGTCATCAATTATTAGGATGTTTACATATAATTAGTCATTGAGTATTGGTGTATAAATCCCTGAAGACGCTTATTTAAGCGAAACCGGTCGGGTTACTTATAAAATTGTGAAACAAGTACAAGAGATTTTATAACAACATTAAACTTTTTTTTTCTTTTTTATTATTGATATAGAAAAATAAGAATTTTATGTTACAAATCTCCCTTTTGAATTAAATTATGTGAATCAAGAAAATTATGTTTGTACAATATTGCAACTGAACAAACTATGTAGGTATGTCATATTATTTTTAACTGTTGATGAGTGAGCATTTAATGTTGTAAGCTTATTTTATTTGTTTTACTTTTAAAAGTTATGTTAGTTTAGTATAACCTATTCAATGGCTTCGATTCTCGCCGTCCAGTTACTAATTCTAATTCTTAATAGCGCTGCTGTGACTTTCATTATTTGACATAAGAACAGGATAGCAAATTAATACATGACTTTGACCTTCCTAATCTAACATTAGATTGCTTATTCGACGTAAAATAAAGAGCATGCTCTATGCTCGGTTCTTATTTAAAGCAGCTTATGTCAAATTAGGAACGTCAAAAACATGTGTTTGTTTGCTATCCTGTTCTTATGTCAAATGTCAAAAAGTGACAGCGCTACAAAGAATTAGAATGGGGATAAAAACTGGGAACTAAATGGCGCCACCAGCGAGTGTTCCTTTTTCCTGTGATTGGTCAGTAATCTGTCAATGTCAATGTCAATATCAGTTTTGCGTCTTCTCATTGGTTTCTTTTGGAACACTCGCTGGTGGCGCCATCTGCAATTAGCTTTGCGTTTTTATCCTCATTAGTAACGGGAGAGAATCGAGGCCAATGTACCCTTATTTTTAAATCCCCTCTAACGATCGAGTCAATATTCGAAATAGTTATATATTGATACATGTAAAAAAAGAAAAAAATAAAGAAAAAATATAGTTAAGTATTTAAAAATATACGAAAAGAACAATTAAGGTTGTGTATATTTACCAGCGTAACGAAAATGCCCCAAAACAAAAAAAATACCCGGCCTAACCAATAACAGTATATTTATTATACCTTCTGTTTTAAAGAGAAATGGATTTGACTATAAACTGAATTTGACAAAAAGTTTCAAGTAGAAATTGCTACCATAACAATTAGGCCACCTCAGTTGTATTATTGTTTTATGTAATTACCTGCTTTTTTAGTGCGATGAAACAATTTTCATTGTAATTGACGCCATCTATATGTAGCCCCATGTAACTGACAAAAGTGGGGATTTCTTAGTGGGGATTTAAGAATAACCCGCTTACAGAATGAGTCTCAAATGAACGTTTCGTAGTTTACAATTTGTATAGATGCATTAGTTGTGCCAGTGTTAGACTACGAATCCGTAATAAAATGTATTTTGTGTAAAATTGATTTTTATTTCACCTTTAGGGCAACCAGAGCCGGTGACGGCGACGGTGGCGCCGCCTCCTACATAATATTTTTCGTTTCGCCAGAATTTGCACCCATACCTACTGCCCATACAAATAGTTTCCCTAAATAAATAAATTATTTTTTAGATAATCCAAGATTATTTATGTTTTTACGGTGTGTGTGTGTGTGTGTAAAATCAGAGTTTTTCTTTTCTTTCTGTAACCTATTTAATTGTGAAAAAGGAAAAATAAAACACTCTAATGATTTACTCATTTAAATATATATTTCTATAATAGAAATTTGTTACGTATATTACATAAATATAGGATTTTCTCATCCGGCGTTTAATTAAAAATAAATCTAGAGAATAAATTATATTTGTATTATTAATACAGATATTCAACAATTTCGAAATATCTTTGGTTAAGATTCTTTTGTGGATATAATTATAAAAATGATCAACAATTCTATAAAATTATACAAAAGAAAACAAAGCGAAGCTGACTATACAGTGCATCACTCTGGCAAGCCTACACAAGAATTTTATACAAAATGGTAAATAAATATACGGTCCTCCGATTGTAACTAGGCACTGTAACCTAGTGGGGGGCAATTCGTACACGCATAAAATAACTAAATCTTGACTAAAAAAAATGTCCATCTGTCATTCATTGTCTATCCTGAGACTGAGAGAACAGAAAGGGGCGGCAACAATCTTGGTTAAGATAAATCTTATCTAAAGTTCAATCACGCTGTCAAAGATAGCAGTGTAATGTAACCTATAATCATTATTATATCACGAATCTAATTTACTTATTATTCGACACTTAATACCGTATTATAACACGTATCTGTTACGTCAAGCTTTAAAGTTATTGTTGGATTCAATATACCGGGTGTAAGGGACAGCGTCCCGCAAACTGATAGGGGTTGCCCAGTCAACGATACTGAACACATATCACCAGGATTTTTTTTCAGGAAATGAAAATAATAATTTGCTTTTCCATACAAATTGCCTGATCGATGTGGTCATTTTGTATGAAAAAGCAAATTTTTTTTTTCATTTCCTGAAAAAAATTCCTGGTGGTAGTTGTTCAGTATCGTTGACTGAGCAACCCCTATAAGTTTGCGGGACGCTGTCCCTTACACCCCGTATAACCAATGACGATTACATTTCATTATGTGGGCCAGCCAGAGTCACGCATAAAGCCCGTTACAGGCGCAGCTCTAATATATTTTAATATAAAAGATCTGGTGACCTCTACTCATTTACAATTTGTATGAAGGTAGGGGTCAGCATAAATGGTGGTACATACTATAAAATAAAATCAATTTTATTGCCACTATTCTTAGCCACTATTAGTGATCGGCCATTTTGCTTGAACTCTGTTTGCATACAATTTGTATGTGACCAGGGATCACCAGATCCTTCATATTAACTAAGGGCCTATTCAAACAGGGTCAGTGGTCGAGTGAATGAACTAGCATTTTCATTTCTTTTGGTCTAAATGTGATGAGAAAGTAACAAAAGATGCCGATTCTGCTGGAATTACAACTTAACTTATTTTATTTTAGTACTGTCACTTTCTTAAATTTAAATAAAAGAGACAGAAATACAACAGCTCATGGAACAGCTGATTATAATCCTGTCAAAGTGACGCTACTCGCCTTAAATAAGATGGCAGATGGTGACGTCTTATTTTAAGCTTTATACGTCACTTTGACAGAATTATAATTAGCTGTTGTATTTCTGTCTCAATTTTATTCAAATTTTAGAAAGTGACAAGAACAAACTATAATAAGTTGTGTCGGCAACAGAATCGGCAGCAATACTCTTTATACAATTTATGTAAGGAACTTGTCATTAATAAATATTTATTGTGATGTGATTGATTTCTTTATACATAACAATCAATACCTTTTATTTTACCTAAATATATGAACAACCTTTAAATTCACCACACCCCCTCGGTAGCTCAGTTGGTAGAGCGACGGAACGGCATTTCGAAAGTCGCAGGTTCAAGTCCTGCCCGAGGCGAATTTATTATTTCTTTCATATGACAGGGTAAGTTGTTCAGTTTATCGAAAAAGTCACGTCAAATCTACTGTTTTATATTAAAAAGTGGACGGCTTTATGCTAAAAGGAAATAAGATCAATTTTTGATAAAAAGCATCACAAGATTTAACACAGAAAAAGAAATTGGTAACCTTCATACAAAATGTCCATTTTCGCAAAATGTCTCTTTTTGCTACATTTAGTTCAAATAATTGGCCTACTAAAAAGACTTAACAATTTCAGAGATATTTTGCGAAAGGAACACTGCGAAAAGGGACATTTTGCGGAAGTGATATTATGAGAAAGGGACTATTTGCGAAGTTACTGGTAGATCGATCTGGTGCTGTTCTGCATAAACTAGAACGTTTTTTTATGCATAACCTATTTTTTAAAGGAAAGTTGTTCAGTTTTTTACCCACAATTTTCAAAAAATGCACTTTTACTACAATGTAACCATCTAGATTTTGATTTTATATGTTTTTTTCTTTTTAAGTAGGTACCTACTTACGATGGTCCATGGCCATATTCCAATGCTTCTAAATAACATAAATTATGATTTCTACAAAGCAATTTTCATTTCTTAGCTCCGTGTGAAATGACCATAATTTTTTTACTGCATATATTTTTTTCTGTGGCGCAATAAATTATAAGTTTATGTGATTTGATTACATTTACACTCCGAATTCATCGTGAATTTTGTTTATTTAACGTAAAAATGCATAAAATAAGTCTTAGCATATTAATCCTAGACATTTCCCTTTATAAAGATATAATTAAGTTAGTTAAATTAAGTTAGTTACTTTAAATTGTTTTTTAATACAGTTGCTCGAAAAGTCAAAAAGTCGCTACATACGACGAATTTATTGCGTGGAGAGAAGAGGAAAAAGCAAATAGTTTTTCATAAAATATTATTTTATTAAATTGTTTTATCTTTTCGCCTACTGTATTAAAAAAATAGTTGTTCAGTACACGCGCGGAACCATCATTGCAACTGTAGACATTTGTCGGAACTCTTTGCAATGACAACGTTACCGAACTTGTAATGAAATATACAAAGGTCCCTGATTATGGCTTAATAACCATAGTCCATGATAGTAGCCGAGACCAACGGCTTAACATGCCTTCTGAAGCACGAGAAACTGTTTTTTTACCAAGCAGTTATATATGCTTAGAATTGACTGGCAAGATTAGGGAAAACATAATCTAGAATTAATAAACTAAGACCATATAGTACCACTAACCAACTTATGAAACGACTTTCAAAAACCTATCTAAAACACTAGAAAAATCATAAATAACAATACCGTATAGTCCAGTCAAGTAGGGGAATTTTAAACATCAAGCTCACATTAAATTAGCTCGATGTTAAAAGCTACTCCACTTGATTGTTTTTTATTTATTTATCATTGATAAACAAAATTTTATTAATGATAAAATTCGATTCTTGAAATATGCAAAACAATAAGATAATGATTTTTAGATATCTCATTTCTTGTTCGACTAGAAATCGCTTGGTAGTGCAGGGTTTTTCTTTGAAATCATATACTTTCAATGTTTTGCATATTTTTTATTTAAAATTACAGAATAAAAGTAGAATGGCCACATTAATAGAATTAAACATTAAGATTGACATATTTTAAAACTGTGAATCCCACAATACGATTTATTTTTACTAATTTAATTATGCAAACTCTTACCATGCAACTTTTGTAAATTGGAAAAAGTTAACTTTTTACTAATTTTCGAAAGTTGCATAGCTAATGTTTGACGAGAGAAAAAATACTAAAACATATTTAAATATTACTAGGTAGAGCAAGCTTAAAGCCTAAATTGCTTGGTCTAGAAACTTCAAAGAAATTAGAGTGGATAGTCTAAAACAGGCCTAAATTTTGATTTCTCGTAATCTGGGATTCACATTTAGTCGGCCTAAGACGTTTTTGCTTAAAAACAAATAATACAGCATTATTTTTAATACATTAACCAACAAAATTTAATACGTTTAACAATTTTTATAGCTATGTGCAGTCCTCACTTTTAAATATTGACAGATAATTACAAAAAAAATAGATTCTTGTCAAAATAATATTATAAATGCGACAATGCCCTCGATTCTGGCCGCCACATTCTTAACTAATTTTAAGATAGCGCTGTCACTTTCTTTACTTTGACATAAGAACAGGATAGCAAATAAACACATGTGTTTGACGTTCCTAATTTGACATAAGCTGCTTTAAATAAGAACCGAGCATAGAGCATGTTCCTTATTTTACGTTAAATAAGCAATCTAATGTCAAATTTAAGCAATTTAATGTCAGATTAGGCATGTCAAAGTCATGTTTTTTTGCTATCCTGTTCTTATGTCAAATATAAGAAAGTGACAGCGCTACTAAGAATTAGAATTAGTAACTGAACGGCGAGAATCGAGGCCAATGATTGTTCGTTTGTTGATTTTAGGGCAAATTTTTACTGCGGGAAATATCGCATTCCCACGGGAAAATCTGCCATTAATCGCTACCACGGTATGGAAAGCTAATTATTTTAAGCTTTTAAATCTAGATTGATTGATTCCGGTTTTTTTTTTGCTGTCAATATTGAAAAGCAAAAGATATATAAATACTTTATCTATTTGCATTGTTTTAAAATACGCTGTTTTTTTGAAAATAATTTCGAACATATTTGTAACATTTTCAAACTTTTGCTAATTATTTCAAAACGAAATTATTTCAGATTTTATCTTTGTACGTCACCTCACCTGATTTTTTATTAAAATAATAACGAATATATTAATTATTGTTTAAATTATTTATTATTTAATTACTAAATAAATAAGCTTTTTATAGGTACTCTTATGTACATGTGTGCGGTTTCCTTATTTTTAGGTTAAAAAAAAATAAGAAAACGGCGCATAATTAGACTATTAGTGGTGTATTTCTGAGGATAGGTATTATTTCTATATTTGCTCACTCCTAATTTTAGTTACTTAAGTCTAAAAACTTATAACTCCCATTGGTAGAGGCAAGCTGGCGGGATATTCTGCAATATAAACAAATATCTATGAAATAATATCAAAATTGTATGTTTTTGGCTGAACAGCCTCGTAAAAATATATTTAATAATAGTGGCTGACGTCCTATAATCGTAGCTGACGATGTAAAAACCGAACTTGACGTGTTGTGCAACAGTAGTTATAATAGTTACTGATGCCGTATACCAGTTGCAGACGTCGTATAACAGTAGCTGACGTCAAATAAAAGTAGTTGACGTCGTATAATAGTGGCTGACGCCGTATAATATACGTAGTTGCTGACGCCGTATAATAGTGGCTGACGCCGTATAAGTTGCTGACGCCGTATAATAGTTGCTGACGCCGTATAATAGTTGCTGACGCCGTATAATAGTGACTGACGCCGTATAAGTTGCTGACGCCGTATAATAGTTGCTGACGCCGTATAATAGTTGCTGACGCCGTATAATCGTTACTGACGCGGTATAATAGTTGCTGACGCCGTATAATATTAGCTGACGTACCTGACATGTGTCGCTACGTGTTGTTGGTGTTGCGCGCGAGCTCGTAGAACAACACGTACGCCTCGGACGACACCACGTTGCGAGGGTTGATCGGTGTTACCCTGGATGATAAATAAAAATCCTTATTTTTTTGAGAATTTATTTATTATCATATGAAATTCGAAAACCGAAAAACACATTGTAACGTGGTGGGATTCGAACCACGACTTCCTGCACAGGAGGCGGCCCTATCCACTACACCATCCGGGCAGTTGGTTAATAGTGTATGCGGTAAAAAAAAAAAACTTACATTCTAATAATTATTAAATGAAGATTAAATGTTGTGAATTCACCTGGAGTCGTTATACTCGTGCCACTCGCCGGTGTAGGGATGTTTGCAGTACGCCGTGTAGTGGCCCGAGTACGTCGTTCCTATAACAAACAAATACAAATAATAAGTACATACATACATAAAATCACGCCTTTATCCCTAAGGGGGTAGGCAGAGCAAAAGCGACCTAAAAATAGATCGTTCCGCCACGTTTGACAAGTTTTGAGGGTTAATACAGATGATGATTATGTATACTGCTATAGTGACGGGTTGTCAGCCCATCGCCTTAATTGCAATACACTGAAACCCTCGATTCCCTTAGCTGATTTTTACAGCATGCCCGCGAGGAGATGCTGCTGACGCTTTATAATTATAGCTTCTGCTATAATATTATCCTTGCTGACGCAGTATAATCCTAGCTGACGCTCTATAATCTTAGCTGACGCTGCATAAACTTACCTGAATGGTTGCTGACGGCATATAGATTGTACAGCGGGTGTTGAGTGCGGCTGGCGGCGAAGGGCGACATGTCAAGTGGTTGCTGACGCTTTATAATTATAGCTGATGCTATATTATCCTTGCTGACGCTGTATAATCCTAGCTGACGCTCTATAATCATAGCTGACACCATATAATCCTAGCTGACGCTCTATAATCCTAGCTGACGCTGCATAAACTTACCTGAATGGTTGCTGACGGCATATAGATTGTACAGCGGGTGTTGAGTGCGGCTGGCGGCGAAGGGCGACATGTCAAGTCCTGTGAGAGGGAATTCCACCAACACGTTCAGTTTGCCGCGGAAACGTTCTGTTGGGGAGAATCTGGAATAAAACAAATAAGTGATTAATTTTGGCATAGACAGAACATAATCTCTTTTTTTTTTTCGTTACGATAAAAAAAAACATGTATGACAATAGGTGTCGTTAAACCCGATAGGGTTTGTCAACGACACATCATTCCGCAGTATTTTATAAAAGTATAGGTATAGGCAAAAGTCCTTCTTTTTCTTGTGTGAATGCGACAAATGCTATTAAGCAGTCTATACTTTTCTCTGTCTACGCATGCGACATGTGACCTTGGTTTTGCAGTATTTGCTTCTAGGACACACAGCACACCGTTTTCTTTCATGGTTTAAACAAAAATTGCAATAAATTAAGTCACTGGGGTTTTGTGGACCCCGGGTGACTTTATTTTTTTTTGCACCCGAATTTCCGAGCCCTGGTAATAAGTCTGAGCCTACCAGTTTGTTTGTTATTTTTTATATGATTGTGTCATTTTTGTAACATTTATTTGTGTGGAATCAAAGTGATTTATATTTCTTGGGAATAGAACGTACCGTTTGAGATGTAACACCAGCACTTGCGGAAACTTCTGCACCGTGAACCACTTGAGGCACGCGCGACGCACGCCGCACGCTGAACACGTCTACAAAACAATACAGGGTGTAAGGGACAGCGTCCAGCAAACTGATAGGGGTTGCTCAGTCAACTAAACTGAACAACTATCACAAGGATTATTTTTCTGGATGTGAAAAAAAAATGGTTTGTTTATCCATACAAATTGTCGGATCGTTCGGATTTCGAATTTCATAAGTACGTTTATTCGGCGCTTTTACGGTGATATGAAGAAATTCAAAGGTTGTGTGTAACCTAATCTAGGATTGGGTCTGGTTTCCCTTCTGGGTTGCGGAGGTCAGATGGCAGTCGCTCTGTGTAAAAACCAGTACCCTCGTTCAATCCCCTAGATAGGTAGCCGACCCCGAGAGATACGGGAAAAAGGCTAGGAAGATGATGAAGATGATGATCCATACAAATTGTCGGATCAAGGCGGTCACTTTTTATGAAAAAGCAAATTTTTTTTTTACATTTCCTGAAAAAAAATCCTGGTGATAGTTGTTCAGTTTGGTTGACTGAGCAACCCCTATCAGTTTGCGGGACGCTGTCCCTTACACCCGGTATGTTGATTGTTTTTGTAAAAAAAAAACTGCAATATTTATTAAACGATTTTTCGACTTGCTTGCATATTTTTCAATATTTGGCTGTCGCAAATTTTTAAGGATAAGTTAACTCCATTCAGATTTTTTGAAAAATATTTTGGATTTTAAAGCCATACCCGTGTGGTACCGGGTTAGAATAGCATCACCCATCACTTCCTGTGGGTGTCGTAAAAGGCGACTAAAGAATAAATCCAGGAAATGGGCAGCAGCGTTCCCTGTGAATGGCTGCACTTGTACTGCGCTCACCAACCCGCCTGCCAAGCGTGGTGAGTATGGCATATACCCCCAATGCCGGGGAGGCCCATGTCCAGCAGTGGACTGTTGTGGCTGATGATGATGATGATGATGATGATGAAGCCATACCGCTACAACTCTTGGTTTCTTACCGGTTTCTCGTCTCCATCCAGCTCTTCTTCTTTAGTGAAATGTTGCAGACACTGCTGCAGCTTGAGGGTTCCCGTGCGCGCGGGGATCGGTAGACTGCGACCAGAAGACACGGTCATTAATATCGAGGTCACTTTATGTAAAGGTCATAAAAGTTCAAGGTCAACATCTGAATTACAAGAGGTCAAAGGTCACGCGCTGTCATGATTAGGCTGTGTCGAATTTAATTAATTAACGAAAATTTTACAAAATGTCAAGGTTACCTAAGGTCAAAGGTCACACTGTCGTGAATGCAGTGCGTAGTGCGGACTTGAGCTGATCCACAGAAGATATCAATAGATAGCCTACCTGAGGTCCCAGAAGGGGTCAAAGGCCACACTATATTGGTTGCAGTGCGAACAACGTAAGATGAATTTGAGTTGACCTGCTAAGAGGTCATATCAACACATACTTGAGTTGACCCACGAATATTTCCCTGACTCGACTGTCAACCATACCTCTGCTGCTTTTGCTTAATATTTTGAGTTGACCCACTCAAGGTCATCAAAGTTAAAGGTCAACATAACTGAGGTCCCAAAACGGCTCAAAGTTCACTCTGTTATGATAAGGCTGTGTTAAACTTGAGTGAATCCACTAAAAGGTTAAACTAAACCTTACTTGAGGTCCCCGAACGGATCAAAGGTTACACTTTCGTGATTGCAGTGCGTACAGCGCAGGGTGGACTTGAGTTGACCCACGAATATTTCGCTGACTCGACTGTCCCCCATTCGGAGGTAGCGCGACCATACCTCTGCTGCTTTTGCTTGATCTTTTAAGTTGATAAACTAAAGGTCATCAAAGTTCAAGGTCAACATTACCTGAGGTCCCAGAAGGGGTCGAAGGTCACACTATCGTGGTTGCAGTGCGTACAGCGCAGGGTGGATTTGAGTTGGCCCACAAAGATTTCGCTGACTCGACTGTCCTCCATTCGCAGGTAGCGTGACCATGCTTCTGCTGCTTTTGCTTGATCGCTGGAAGGAAAACAAGAAGGTTATATTCTGAATACGTAAAAGAAGAGTTTTTGCTTCGAAGGACACGTTAAAAATTATCGGAAATCGCTACCAAACCCAGGGTTAAATGGCGGTTTAAAATTTTATTATTAAACGATAAACAAGTGTTGTTCATATTGAATATTTGACACAGCTTACTTGTTTGTTGTGAGACAAGGCTTGTGCCTCTACGTTTCTGTATATGTCGTCCGTATATGGTCATGTCACGTAATGTTTGTATTGTATGATAAAAATACTATTTTCATGTTAAAAGAACATCATTATTACCTAAGGTTGTCGTCGATCTCAGTGAGTATGGGTTTCGGTTTGACTGTGACGCGGTTCACGTCCTCATGCAGACCTTCCAGCAGGTAACGCAGGAATTCCTGGAACAGATAAAACAAAACTGTAAAATCACGCCTGTATCCCTAATGGGGTAGGCAGAGCAAAAACGACCTAAACATAGGTTGTGCCGCCACGTCTGACAAGTTTCGAGGGCTAATACAGATGATGATTATGTATATTGCTATAGTGACAGGTTGTCAGCCCATCGTCTAAATTGCAATACACTGAAACCCTGGATTCCCTTAGCTGATTTTTACAGCATGCCCGGGAGGAGATGCAGCTGGCACATTATACGTTTTTCTATCACTCCCAGTCCAGCATGGAAGTCGAGTTTCTGGTTGCGTTAAAAAAGCGAAGAATGCATCTGCTATGGTCGCTATATTTCTAGGGCACCATAGATTAAATTTAAGTCACTAGAGGTCAGCTTAAGGTCATCAAAAGTTAACATCAAGAGAGGTCAAACCCAAGTTTACTAGAGGTCAAGCTTAGTGTACCAGAGGTCAAGGTCAAAGGTCAAGGTTACTTTTCAATCTTTTTTATTATAGGCGTCGTCATTTTTTTTAATATATCATGTGCGTCCTGCTGGCTGTATCCCATGAATCGTGGCGCGAATCTCTGCACTTGACTTTTCAAACTAGTGGTATTGACTACTAAATCCCTTTCACTCCATAGGTCACCAGAGGTTAAGTTCACCAAAAGTCATGCACTAGGTCACCAGAGGTCAAACACAAGGTCGCACGAGGTTTACTTATGGACATCAAAAGACAAGAAAGTTCATGAACGAGGTTACTAATAGTCAACTTTAAAGTCTTCAAATGTCTAGCTTAAGGTCACCAGAGGTCAAGGTCAAAGATACTTTAGTTTATTTATGGAAGGTTAAATTTATAGTTTTTTAAAAATACAAAGTAAATAGAATGTACCTGAGCATCCTGCTGGCTGTATCCCATGAATCGTGGCGCGAATCTCTGCACTTGACTTTTCAAACTAGTGGTATTGACTACTTAATTCCTTTCACCATAGGTCCATATAAGGTCGCCATAGAATAGGCGGGTATAAGTAATATCTACCCGAATTTGTATAGCTGGCTGTATTCAATGAAGTGTGGCATAATTTTTCTTAAAGGTCAATAAAGTTCAAGGTCAACACAAGTCAAGGTCACTTGGGATATTTTTCAGCTCCGATTTCGGTAGTTTGTTTTATAATTCATAATTTATTAAGCATTATATTTAAGTACCTGGGCATCTTGCTGGCTGTATCCCATGAATCTTGGCGCGAACCTCTGCACCTGACTCTTCAAACTAGTGGTATTGACTACCGAGTCCCTTTCGCCGCTGCGCCACAGTTCCTTGATTACGCTTGCGAACGCTGTAATAGTAGTAACCATGTTATGACTATGAGATACGCGAAAGTCTCAAAACTTATATTAGATACTGTTATTTTGGACAATGTGACTCGAGCTAGATCAAAAGGTACAGAATATAAGTTTGACTTATAAACGCCTACAAAGATAGTAGGCACTGCTTCTTTTTTCTATTGCAATAAGATTAAAAATAATTTTCGAGTAGAATGTGTTTAAAATCCAAGATGGCCGCCAAAGAATAAAATTGAATCTTATCAGTTGATCACTAACACTTGTGGATTAAATCTAAGGTGGCGGCCAGAAATTATTGTTTTTTTTTATTCTGATGTTGCTATACCAATCTAAAAGTCATTTTATTTTAGAGAGAGCTAACTAACCTTTAATAAGAGCGCCTTTCATACAAGACAGCGTGGTATTTATGTCATCCGCGTGTTTATCTTCAATCAGGTATTCCAGAAGAGGTCTGGTGTTGGACAGGCATTGAAGAACGCTGTTCATGAAGCAAGTGTTGCCGATGTTGCGTAGTCCGTTGAGACCTGGAATATCGTCTGATGTTGTGCGGGGTTCAGGTTAATGTGGTTTGAAAAACATAAAAAATGGAAATAAAAATAATTAACGACAAAATGAAAAATATATAATAAAACGAAAAAGTAATACATACAATAATATGGTTCATATTACATTAAGATTTACACAAAATAAATTATAGCAAGATGAATAAATAAGGCAATTAAATCGGTAAAAAGAAGATGAAAATATGAAAACAAAAAATGAACGCTAGTGTGATGGGATTAGAACCCACAACTAGGACACATTATGTTTTAAATTTCCAAGTTGTGACGTCAGTGTTATTTGCTTGAACAAATTTTCAAAAGTGCAAGCTTTAATAGGTTTCTATGTTTTCATTTTTTCAATAACTCAATGACTAATAAAAAATATAATGTAAACAATTAATTGTTAATGTTGGTTGATAAATAGCTAAGATATCTTACAAATTCAGGAGCATGCAAGTCTGAAAACAGAACTGTTAGTAAAAAGGTAAAAGATTTTCCAAAATGGCCGCCAAATAATAAAATACACGTAATTCAAATTTTTATCCTAGTCAGCTAGTCTTAGAAGGAAAATGGTGGTGTTTATTTTCTGACAGAAGGATGTTGTTATTTTTCAAGGAAGAGTGTTGTTATTTTTCAAACAAATAAATAAGATTATTAAGAAATCCAAGATCGCCGTCACAAAATGAAATAATATATATTTTTCTAGACAGAATCAATGGCTCTCTGAATCAACTTGCGCTCGGTATTTTAATACTTTCAGTATTTTTACTTTTCAAAGCAATAAATCCAAGATGGCCGCCAATTAGTTTTGTAATTTTTTTTATCTAGACAAATGAATAAGAGTCTAAAGAACATCGCCGGTAACTTGCAGCTAGAATGGCTGGACTAGCGCTCGGTACGCGCATCAACAGCGAAGAGTTACTCATGCGAAGTGTAGTGGAAAATTTAGGAGTATTGTTACTTTTCAAACAAATAAATCCAAGATGGCCGCCAACTTACCGCTAGAATGGCTGGACTTGCGCTCGGTACGCGCATCAACAGCGAAGAGTTACTCATGCGAAGTGTAGTGGAAATTCAGGAGTATTGTTACTTTTCAAACAAATAAATCCAAGATGGCCGCCAACTTACCGCTAGAATGGCTGGACTTGCGCTCGGTACGCGCATCAGCGGCGTCGGAGCGCTCGCTGCTACGCCGCAGCGCGCTGGGCCCGCTCTTGCCGCCTGCTAACTCCTGGGAAGTCGAGAATTGTGTGTTAGCTTCAGAGAAGACGTATTCTGGAGTCTGGACCAAGCGATATTCATAAGTAAAAAGAGTTCGTTTATTGTAAAACACGTAAGGTCAGGTGGGGTAAGTTAAACGTAGGGGGAACTGAAACACTCGTCCATAATTAATAAACTATTTGAGATAGAGCCTATCTCAAACATTATTTATATCATAAACATTGTTTATGGAGGTGTTTTAGCTCCCCTACGTTTCACTTAAGCCACCTGACCTTATCACTTTTTATTTGTATTTACATTGTAAATTATATAATAAAGATGAGGTAATAAATGTTTAGCATTTGAATGTCTATTTGTTCAGATAGCGCTTGGTTAACAGACAGATTCTTGATTTATATTGAAGGGGTGAAAAGGGTCAAAATAAAGGAATATTTTATATTTTTTTTTAAATACTATATCACAACAAACTGTCGTTCGAGACTTAGTGAAATGGGTCGCAAACAATGGGGTTAAAAACTGAGAACTAAATGGCGCCTCTGTTGAGTGTTCCTTTCCTGTGATTGGTCAGTAATCTGTCAATATCAATATCAATTTTGTGTCCTTCTCATTGGTCTCTTTTGAACTCTCAACAGTGGCGCCATCTGCATTAGCTTTGCTTTTTTATCCCATTGACTGGCTTTTGTATATTTTTTTTTGCAGGGCCATACAAACCCAACGTATCTTTATTTGAATAACTTGGGTATGGGATGGGCAACAAATTACTTTAAACAAACTCGAGAAGCAAACAAAACAAAAAATCATTATATGAAGGATTTTACCAAATTAAAATGTAATTTTTGTTTACTCCTCGATTTTATAAAACAAAAAATAATAGCTAAATACTGTATGGTGTTAAGTGTGAAGCTGTATTGAAGCTGTCTAACTAAAACTTACACTTACATGCAACACTGAATGAATATTACAACTTACAGAGAGCGTCGGATGGTGTAGTGGATAGGGCCGCGGCCTTCTGTGCAGGAGGTCGTGGTTCGAATCCTACCACGTACCAAAATGTGTTTTTCGGTTTAGAATTTCATATGTACGTTTATTCGGCGCTTTTACGGTGAAGGAAACATCGTGAGGAAACCTGCACACACCTACGAAGAATTCACCTGTGTAACCTAATCTAGATTGGGTCTGGTTTCCCTTCTGGGTTGCGGAGGTCAGATGGCAGTCGCTCTGTGTAAAAACCAGTACCCTCGTTCAATCACCTAGATTAGGTAGCCGACCCCGAGAGATACGGGAAAAAGGCTAGGAAGATGATGACCAGACAGTGTGGGATATCTGGCCATTCATTCTGTGAAGACATCATGTAAACAAGGAAATAC
Source organism: Scrobipalpa atriplicella (assembly GCA_029255725.1). NCBI lineage: Eukaryota > Metazoa > Arthropoda > Insecta > Lepidoptera > Gelechiidae > Scrobipalpa > Scrobipalpa atriplicella. The sequence continues at coordinate 29,779 of JARACY010003281.1, forward strand.
CTATTGCATAATGTTAAACCTGGTTTCGGATTCTATTATTCGTTTCATGTTTAACTTTTTTGAATATGAAAAAACTAGTTATATGAACAAAATAAACAAATACATAGCTTATTAAAAATGGCTTAGCAAATGTTTTGCTAGGTTTTGATTCATAAAAACAGTTTCAACAAAATGCATAACCGATGGCACACACAACACAAACCCTTTTTTATTCTCATCAAGAGAAATGCTAATTAATGAAAGAATGAAAAGTAAGACGAAACTAACCCTAAATAAATTTTAACAAACTGACCATGTTACAAAATTCTCAGCATTTTTTAAAGCTTGCAACACTGTGACAGACTACTGGTTTCAAAGCGTGTGTTTAAATTTGTTTGCATGATAAATGGAAACAAAGAAACCATTTAAGAAAAAGGAATACTTTTAATATAATTAGCTTTTAAAGTTTGTGCAAGACCAATATTCAACACATGGTGTGGCAAGTTTAAAATAAATCAAATCAATAACAAAAATGTATTCAAAAGTGTGCCCTAGAACAACGAAGCCCTAGAATCAAGACTATAAAAAAATATTTATATAGAAAAACACAAAAATTAAATCCAATAAACTAGAACAAAAATCGAACAGGACGACCTTAAAATAAGACATAAATAGAATATCATTTCGAACAATCAGCTTCTTTCTTCAGATTCGTGAACACTCGACATAATTTAGGAAACTCGAGGGCTAGGGGCTGTCTCAAAGAACTTCGAAACGGTAAGCTCTGAGTCCATGTTCCGACTTACACAATTATTCTAAAACAATTTAAAGTTCGAAAAAGAAATGAGTCATCTTGACTAATTTAGATTTGTCAGAATCAGTTAAGACAATTCAATTCAATTCATTTATCAGACCTATATAAGGCCTTTTTAATTAAGTGCAAATATTTTAGGGGTGAGTTTCTATCATGATACTGAACAACTTTCCCCAAGGAACATAGGTCGAAATATGAAAAAAAAAATTGGCCCTCCCATAAAATTGACTTGAGCCGCTGACACTACTTTTACGGGAGGGCCGAGGGCCAAATTTTTTTTCGTATTTCGACCTGGAGTCGTATTTTTTTTTCGAAACTCCTGTCCTTGAGGAAAGTTGTCAGTTTGATGATAGAAATCCACCCTTAAAATATTTGCACTTAATTTAAAAGACCTTATATAATCTATACGAGCAGTTGTAAAATTAGACAAGAATAGACAAGGTCTTTATTTTTACCCAAAACAATGAACTTTTTTTTTCATAATCATATTGCAGTAGAGGCTCTAGTGACCAGAACTGAAAAGAGTTGAGTATCTTTGGCTATACTAAGGTAGCAAAAGAGTAGTTAATGAAATACTTTTAGTCAAATTCAAATCCTTATTCATAACTAGAACAAAATTTATATTTTAGAAGTATACAGGGTGTTAATTTAATTGCGTGCCATAGCTTAAGGGGTGTTTCAGTAACGTATGATGAGCCCATAAAAAATATTTAAAAAAATCCAACTCATAAAATAAAAAAGGACAAAAGTCGGTAGGTATCTAGTATAATGATTCCCAGAGTTGCGCTGTCTCACGCACTATAACCATCGCGCGCAACACGCGAGTCGCATCGACCAATGATAGCGATAGCGACACGCGCGCTCGGTTATAGTGCGAGAGACAGCGCAGGTTTTGGAATCATATAAATGCCGAATTTTGATTTATTGTTTTTTTTTGAGGTTTTTTTTTTTTGATGAGCTCCTTATACGTTACTGAAACACCCCCTAAGCTATGGCACGCAATTAAATTAACACCCTGTATAGATTTTTATCTCTCGACTGCCGCTTGGCTATACGAGTACTTGTGGTTTAGCGTACGGACACGCGTGCCTTGTGTGCGTAAGCGTAACTACAGGTTATGGCGAACTCACGCGCACTAAGACAAGTATGGCCGTCGGGCAGTCGTGAGATAAGACAACATAATATCATGGTATACGGAAACCTGGTATTCTCTTCGGACAAAGAGTAGGATAATTCCAGACGGCGGACCAGTTGACGTCACAAACAATGCTGCCATTTAATTCATTGTTTAAACTGTAAGGGAGTTTTTTATTAAAAACTACGTATTCGTAGTAAATAAATAAAAACCTAATCTCCATCTAGCTTACTATTTATTTTTTTGTCTTATTAATGTATTAGTAATTAATTTTAACTTAATACAATAATATTGCTTCTTTTTAGAAGTAAGTAGTAAAAAAATACAATATACTCGGGTATTTATTTTCCAAAAATGGCAATACATTTATCGATTCTGTTTGATGACGTCATCTGGTCTCACGTCGTGAACCCGCTGTCACGGGAAGAAAATACCAGGCGTAGTTAATTTTCTTATACCATGCATAATATAATATTATAATTCAGAAGTGGTGCGTCCCACTGAGGTTCGTCTGTCCGCCCCAATGTCGCTCAACGGTCGAGAGCATAGCGCGTACGCCGTGCGCCTGGCTGCCGTCACGCTGGCTAGAATGGAACCACCTTTAGAAAAAGATGCATGCTTTGTGTATATGAACAAGGATTTGAATTTGACTAAAAGTATTTCATTAACTACTCTTTTGCTACCTTAGTATAGCCAAAGATACTCAACTCTTTTCAGTTCTGGTCACTAGAGCCTCTACTGCAATATGAATTATGAAAAAAAAAAGTTCATTGTTTTGGTAAAAATAAAGACCTTGTCTATTCTTGTCTAATTTTACAACTGCTCGTATAGATTATATAAGGTCTTTTTAAATTAAGTGCAAATATTTTAAGGGTGGATTTCTATCATCAAACTGAACAACTTTCCTCAAGAACAGGAGTTTCGAAAAAAAAATACGACTCCAGGTCGAAATACGAAAAAAAATTTGGCCCTCGGCCCTCCCGTAAAAGTAGTGTCAGCGGCTCAAGTCAATTTTTATGGGAGGGCCAATTTTTTTTTTTCATATTTCGACCTATGTTCCTTGGGAAAGTTGTTCAGTATCATGATAGAAACTCACCCCTAAAATATTTGCACTTAATTTAAAAAGGCCTTATATAGGTCTGATAATGAATTGAATTGAATTGTCTTAACTGATTCTGACAAATTCTAAATTAGTCAAGATGACTCATTTCTTTTTCGAACTTTAAATTGTTTTAGAATAATTGTGTAAGTCGGAACATGGACTCAGAGCTACCGTTTCGAAGTTCTTTGAGACAGCCCTAGCCCTCGAGTTTCCTAAATTATGTCGAGTGTTCACGAATCTGAAGAAAGAAGCAGATTGTTCGAAATGATATTCTATTTATGTCTTATTTTAAGGTCGTCCCTGTTCGATTTTTGTTCTAGTTTATTGGATTTAATTTTTGTGTTTTCTATATAAATATTTTTTATAGTCTTGATTCTAGGGCTTCGTTGTTCTAGGGCACACTTTTGAATACATTTTTGTTATTGATTTGATTTATTTTAAACTTGCACACCATTTGTTTGAATATTGGTCTTGCACAAACTTTAAAAGCTAATTATATTAAAAGTATTCCTTTTTCTTAAATGGTTTCTTGTTTCCATTTATCATGCAAACAAATTTAAACACACGCTTTGAACCAGTAGTCTGTCACAGTGTTGCAAGCTTTAAAAAATGCTGAGAATTTTGTAACATGGTCAGTTTTGTTAAATTTATTTAGGTTAGTTTCGTCTTACTTTTCATTCTTTCATTAATTAGCATTTCTCTTGATGAGAATAAAAAAAGGGTTTGTGTTGTGTGTGCCATCGGTTATGCATTTTGTTGAAACTGTTTTTATGAATCAAAACCTAGCAAAACATTTGCTAAGCCATTTTTAATAAAGCTATGTATTTGTTTATTTGGTTCATATAACTAGTTTTTTCATATTCAAAAAGTTAAACATGAAACGAATAATAGAATCCGAAACCAGGTTTAACAATATGCAATAGGTATTTCTTGTTTACATGATGTCTACCACCATAGTCTTCACAGATGAATGGCCAGATATCCCACACTGTCTGGTCATCATCTTCCTAGCCTTTTTCCCGTATCTCTCGGGGTCGGCTACCTAATCTAGGTGATTGAACGAGGGTACTGGTTTTTACACAGAGCGACTGCCATCTGACCTCCGCAACCCAGAAGGGAAACCAGACCCAATCCTAGATTAGGTTAGCACAGGTGAATTTCTTCGTAGGTGTGTGCAGGTTTCCTCACGATGTTTTCCTTCACCGTAAAGCGCCGAATAAACGTACATATGAAATTCTAAAACCGAAAAACACATTGGTACGTGGTAGGATTCGAACCACGACCTCCTGCACAGAAGGCCGCGGCCCTATCCACTACACCATCCGACGCTCTCTGGTAAGTTGTAATATTCATTCAGTGTTGCATGTAAGTGTAAGTTTTAGTTAGACAGCTCAATACAGCTTCACACTTAACACCATACAGTATTTAGCTATTATTTTTTGTTTATAAATCGAGGGAGTAAACAAAAATTACATTTTAATTTGGTAAAATCCTTCATATAATGATTTTTTGTTTTGTTTGCCTTCTCGAGTTTGTTTAAAGTAATTTGTTGCCCATCCCATACCCAAGTTATTCCAAATAAAGATACGTTGGGTTTTGTATGGCCCTGCAAAAAAAAATATACAAAAAGCCAGTCAATGGGGATAAAAAAGCAAAGCTAATTGCAGATGGCGCCACTGTTGAGTGTTCCAAAGAGACCAATGAGAAGACACACAAATTGATATTGATATTGACAGATTACTGACCAATCACAGGAAAGGAACACTCAACAGAGGCGCCATTTAGTTCTCAGTTTTTAACCCCATTGTTTT